>JAPXFY010006093.1:0-13466 GCA_030674185.1 Monoplex corrugatus
CCTACTACGCTGGAGATTTCAAATAGCTCATTTGTGTAAGTGGATATTGTTTCTTGAGCCTTTATTGTTCGTGCTCTCTTGGGGAAATGGATGTCAGACCGAATTTTAATTAAGCTCCGTATCGGTATAATTAGCTACTGCATTTGCTCTAAACTATATACTTTATACAGCTGACAACTTCCTCCATTCTCGTGTTTCCAAAATCAGCTGAACGTATAATTTTTATCTACTTCAGTGATCTCAAGTGAATGCTAATATGTAAATAAAATTGGTGTAAAAATCGCATTCGCTGTTTCTTGTCACTGTTGAATTGCTGAATGAAAGATGTCAAAGTTGCTTAGTTGCTAGATCAGCTTGCTTTGTGTGAACGCTTTTTTGAAGGCTGTTTGCACTCCCATATTCATGCACTCAAACGTTCATACTTTTTTTCTGCACTGCATTACATTAAAATGTTCATGCACATAACACTTATGAGTTTTATGCCAACATGCATTCATAACTATCTCTCCCTCTCTTACTCTTTTATAATGCCCACGCAATGATGCACAGTATTATCAGCGGCAAAGCCCCTTCGGAATAGTCCTTTGATTTTTTTAAAGGATTGATCCGCACACCTGTTAATGAAAGTCTGCACTCTGTTGAGGGTAGTTCTTGTGGTGTAAGAGCAGTTCCCATATGGCTCTCTGTTTATGCTGTCAAATTTTGTTTCGTGCTTGACAAAGTTGATAGAAAAGTATAGGAACTGTTCCACAATGATATGGGAGGGTGACAGTCTGGTCGCATACGATCAATTCTTCTGGAAGTCTGCTTCCTAGCCTCTGAGCTGGGGGTCAAATGCGTCTTTCATTCTTCCCATGACATTGTTAAAAATATTTCCAGGTACTGACTATGTCTCCAGGTACTGACTATGTCTCCAGGTACTGACTATGTCTCCAGGTACTGATTGATGTCTCTGTAGTTGAAGCATTTACCGAGGTCACCTTTCTTGGACAGCTTGATGAGGTAACTTGTCTTTCCACTCTGATAGTACGTCTTCTTCCTTCAAGATCTTTCCAAACAGTGTGTGTAGTTGCTGTATATTTGTATCTACATCTATTTTAAATCCTTTGACTCCCACTCCCTGTCCACCAGCAATCTGCATTGTCAACCATGTCAGCAAAGTACTCACCCTATCCACCAGCTTACTATAGGAAGCTGGTGGATAAGGTGAGGGGTCAAAGGAATAAGTTTTTGCAGTCGGTGGATAGGGAGCCAAAGGGTTGAGAGCTCTTGCAAAGATGTCTCTGGTGCAGTCTCTCTATTTAGTCTGAAATATGCTTATGGTGTTCGTCTGTCGTCGTCGACAATGACCACGGCTTCATGAAGTTGCTTTGAGTCAATGTGTCCGGAGGTGACTGATCAATCCGATCCGGGCACAGAAGTAACGTCCACAGGTTGGACATTTATGGTGGGTTACTGTGGGTTTGCAGCCCTAGCTTTCCGTGCAGCTCGTTTTTCTTGTGCAGATTGGATACGAGACACTTCTGAAGTGGTACATCCGGTTTTTTGATTCTTCTACGCCAGACTACGGTCGAGGGCAAGGTTTTCCCAATTCTCCCTGTCTATGTTGAGGGACTTTAGCGATGCCTTCAAGCTGTCTTTAAACCGTTTTCTCTGGCCTCCAACTGTTCTCTTGCCAGACGCTAGTTCCCCGTAGAGGAGTTGCTTCGGAATTCGGGTTTTTCAGACATCCGGTACACATGGCCAGCCCAGCGAACTTGACTCTTGAAATCTGCTACATGAAAGGACATCCACAGCAGAAAAGAACACAATTCACACAGAACAAGCACATAAATACTAAAAAGTACCATTCAATCTTTTATTTCTCATACTGGATAAGCAATCAATGAAATAATCAGCTAGGCTGAACAGAAGAACAGAAATTATAATGATGAACTTTGTTCCCTTACAAAATTATTGTTGACATTGTACAAACTGTCTAGTCCACTCTGACGTTTTCAGACAACTGATATACTACCCTCAAAACAGTTCTTGTAAATGTTTATCGAAATGTTTATAACTGTTTGTTGAATTCAGATATGGAATCAGAGCATACTCTCATAGATTAGACTTTGTACTGCAGTCACAGAATTCAAAGTGGTCTTTAATTCGCAAATGGAATGATTCAGAAATAAAACCCATGTGGGTGTTGAAAGTTCTTCCTCACTAAATATTAGTCATTCTCTTTGACATACTATGAATCAACAGTCATAATAAAGATTGTTTCAGACTAGAACCTAATGTAATAAAAGGACCCACAAAACTGTTCCTCAAGACGTGTTGGTTATACAAAAATGTTGAAAATTTTACAATAGCAAGAGCTCTTAACATAATGAGCATTATCATTTCTTGTAATACTGCCATAAAACACATGCCAAAACTTTACATACAAGGGGTTCTTGCTTTCCACCATTATGGGGGAGGTAGGGGACGAACAGATTAATATCATACGTTTCGTGTTTCTGTCTTGGTCATCTCTTTGCAATATGCTGAATGGCAGCCTTGAAAGTTTAAATACCTGCTGGATCTCACAGTTTGAATTGGCCACATCTTTATTCTTATTGTAACTGTTTAAAGGTCAGACACTGCAGAGAGCCATATCAGGGCTATAACCATTTCAAAAAGTACACAACATCTGGTTAGAGAAAAAAAAACTGGAAAAAAGAACTAAGTCCACGTACAAATGAATGTGCGCACATAGTCCAAGGATATGCCCCTGGCGTTGATCATTCTGTCCAATTTATCACCTGAGGGTTTCAAAAACAAAGAACAAAACAAATAAACACAAATGTGAACATAACTAAGGACACTAAAGCTTATATAAAAATGGCCTACATTACCTAAAATCGCTCCTGCACAGCACATTTCCTAAGAGCCAAACATGTAGTCAATAGTATGTACCCAGCTATCAATCCTAAGAAGTATGTAAGGCTTTATGGAACACATACAGGTGAATGGACCAGCAAGGCTGGAAATGATAGAAAAAGACGACAGACAGCAAAGGAGGAGTGAAGAAACAATGAGAGACATAAAAGAGGAAATTCCTAACAGATTTTCCATAAGGTGGGCATATCATTTATACTGAAAGAGTCTCGGTATCCCTACATGGAATTGGTCATATCAAGGAAATAAAGGCACAATACTGATCTCTTGAACAAGAAGTCCATTGACAGGAATCTCAATTTAGTGAGTATTTAACTGTACCAAAAATTTCAGCTTTGTTAAAAAAACTAAGACCCTCGAGGACAACAATCAATAATCTGATGCGTCTGTTTCATTCGACATCCCCTGCACTTGTCCACTCAGTTCATGCAATGCCCCTACGCAAAGTGTATTATCGAAACAGAACTCTGGACAAAATGTGAATAAATGAATGCGCTTAGTTCATAAAGCAATTAAAAACAGTCACATGACAGGATGTTGTTGTTTTTTTTTTAACTGATTGTAAACATGGTATTTGATATCTGTCCAACTTCTTCGCCTAAGACAAGGCTCTTTCGCCATCAACACTTCCACTTAATGTTTTCCTGACAATCTGTTCAAAACAAAGCACTCTCCACAGTCCATGCAAGTCTTCGCTTTTGGGCCTGTCTGTTTGGTGTTGAATAGCACTCCACATGAGATGAAACTTCTCTTTATCGCTGTCACTTTCTACACAACCTCTTCCTTCTTCTAGGACTCTGTCTGTAGAAACAAAAGAAAGATCTGCAGCAGCATGCTTGGTCTTTTGTGTCTGTCTGTAGGCAGACTAAGGTCCGATTTTACCTGTGTGATTACCAACAAGTGCTGAAATTCTGTCTGTATGTCACTACTCGTTGGGTACTCTCTTGCTCAGTGTCTGATGTCTCCTCAGCCTCTGGCATAATCACTTCACTGGTGATGCTTTCATCAGTGATTTCAGACAGAAGTTTCAATGCCACGATTTAACTTCAGCAGGACACTGGCTACTTTGTATGTCGGCATTACTTCCAGTGTCTGTCGATATACATTTCGGTGAACTTGAATGTCATGGCCCAGAAATATGGCCAGCTGGTCTTGGTCCATTTTTGTACTTCCATTGCCTGGCTGAGGGTGGCCAACTGCTCTGTGAGGTTTGTGGCCGTTAAAGAGAGAATCTTCATTGACCCCAGCAGCAAAAGTGTAGTGTCTACGGACATCAGAGCCACGGTACGGGTTTTCACTGTAGGGGAGGAAAAAAGTACACACTGTCTCTCTTTAGACTGATTCGCATCTGCATTAACCTCTGAATACTCTCTGTCATGACTCATCCCGATTAAACTTCCCTCTTGACTTCTACTCGTTGATGAACACGAGATAGTCTCTTTTCTGATTCGGTCGGACTTTCCAGAATTTCTGTGTCAGCAAGGCTCATCCTCGGCTAACTTTAAAATCCTCAACTTTCATGCATTGGACTTCACCTCCCCTCTTATGATTAAAGATTGTAATTAAGCTGGGTACGATTCAAATTTGGAGTCAGCCTCCAACAGTGAAGTAACTTTTTCGACATCTGGCACAGAGGGCAACAAATGTGGCCTGTTCATTTTGGCTCGCTCTACAAACTGTGCAGCGCACGCTGACCCTTTGTCATACCAGTTTCCTTCATACAAGAGCATGAAACGTTCATATTCAGCTTTGTCTCTCTGATCTCCATCATCGATTTTGATCGCTTCTGCATCAAGTATCTGGCAGCATTTCCTTTGTGAGTAGCCTATATTTAGAGCAAGAGAACCTTTTTTGAAATCGGGAGATGATTCAGAAAACTCTGCCAGCTCCTTCACACAAGAAATGAGGACATCAAAATTTGCCGGATCAAGAGCAGCCGTTATGGTGGAAACCGTCAAGTCAGATCATTCCTGTAACAATTTTACCAACCTGCCAAGCTCTCTCTATCGTCCAACTATTTGTCCAACTGTGTGCTCCTCTATGTCTCTCTCATCAAACAACCTTTCCCAGTACTGAATGATCACACCGTCTGATCTTACTAATCTGCTGACATCATCCTCTCTCATTTTCAAAAGAATTTTCTCTCGAAAAGAAGCAGAAGTAGAGTATGTAACAGACAACATCAGCCCCCCATTTTTGAGCTGTGGCCTTTCCCCAATTTCCCTTCAGGTTTCAAAGGACAGCGGGAGACATGTTTTGAAAGCAAAGATTTACTATACAAGCCTTTGCAGTGGGGACAAGCTAGACAATCATGCTTGCTACATTTGTCTGAACGGTACTTTTGAATAAAAATAAGACACCCTGACCCACACCAGAGAACACTGGCGTTATGCTCATAATCATCTTCATGAAGAAGACTAACAAACCCATTCCTTCTTGCCTTACTACCTTTTGGTAAAGCTAAAACAGCGGCCACCTTTACTTTATTTTATGCATTCTCTGAAGATGTGTACTCATTTTGGTTTTTGGCTGACTGCAAAATTTACAAAAATATTTTTGTCCCATCTGTTTTTGGTTACTCTTTTGCAACCATAATCATACCTTCCTCGAGTTTACTCAGCATAGGGAATACAAAGCTGTCAGCATTACTAGAGACTCTGAAGTACCCTTAACAACATCATCCATCAAGTCATTATTTTGATTACACACACACATGGTCAATGTTTCTCTTGCTGCATCTATGCCAGAACTGCAGCCTGCAGATGGCACACACAGCCCGCTGGATTGGTGACTTATTTTCCTTTGTGAGATATAGTCAACAGGGATGAACTCATCCTCAGAGGAAGAGCTGCCATCTCCAGGCTGCCGTTCAGATCCTGAAGACTGCATTCCATCAACATCAGTATCAGAGAACTGTGTTGGTATATCACTGAAACAAACAAAAATAAACATTCCATATCACGGCTGTGCAAAATGACCAGAAACAGCATCTTTTAGTTGCTTGAGAGGCATGGCACATAGCCTGGCCCTTGACTCCCCTGTACACACGCTGTGATAGACATTCCTGTGTCAGCATGCCACTGACGTGGGTGTTTCCCTTCTTTGCATTTGTTAACAAGTGGCGATTTTTCGCTCTTTTTGAAAGAGACTTACAGATAAGTTGAGGTTTTGTCGGCATCCGCGTTTTGTCAAGTAAAAGTTCTGTCTCTTGACACTGTCTAGACGAAAATTGAAAAATTCAACCCTAATCGTTTGTGATTTATTTGCCCTTAATTTGAAGATACCGTCAGCAGTGCTCAGTGAGATTGTCGTGAAGCAGACGATGTTGAGAATGGGGCACATAGAGTAATAGAGTGAAATGGAATTAAGTGCCCCACTGTAGAAATGACGGTGTTCTCTCTCTCTCTCTCTCTCCTCTCTCCTCTCTCTCTCTCTCTCTCTCCTCACTCACTCTCACTCACCCCTTCGCACTGAGAAAGCGGAAAATCACAAAAGCTAAACACAAAAGGACACTTATTCACTGTGTTGGTAATACGAACTTATCAATAAGAAACAGGTCTTTTTGTTATATTGTGTTTGCTCCCGTACCAAGGAAACAAGAGATGTGTTACGCTATGAACTTGTAATGTCATTGTTTCCAGCATCTGATATTTCAGATGGTGATACACTTTCCGACAGTTTCGTAACCTGTACAACTGGCCTGCGAAAATCTGTCCTTCTTTCTCTTCCGGCCTGCAGCTGGGATGCCAGCCATGCTAACGGAAAATCCATCCATGTCTGATCGGTTACCCTGGAGACATCTGTTTATTCCAGTGTCGGATTATCCTTGACTAAACTGTGGTACTGTTTACAAAAGGAAGCAGCACTGTCCAAGATAGGACCCTGCGGAACAGTCTCAGATCAAGCCATAGACAAGTGTTGAGGAATGAAACATCTGCTTGACATCTTGTTAGTCATTAGAAACCATTACAGACTCCTGGAAAGTATGCACACTTGTGAAGAGAGAAAGAGCGAACGAGAGGAGAGAGAGAGGAGAGAGAGAGAGAGAGAGAGAGGGGGGGGGGGAACTGTGGGACATAATGCCACACTCATGTCAACTTTATGATCCCCTAACATATACTCAGCGAAACGCCATGTGTAATACAGTGTACAGACTTGTGTGTATCGTTTCCTTTAACTCTTTCCCTACGTATGGCTGTTATCCAGCTTTTTTCTCTCTCTTTTATTCACTTATTCACTGTGTTGGTAATACGAACTTGTCAACAGGAAACAGGTCTTTTTGTTATATTGTGTTTTTTCCTGTACCAAGGAAACAAGAGATGTGTTACGGTGAGCAGCTGGCCGCGCAGATTCCCTGCTAACGTAACGATTTTGTCATCTTTCTAATTTATTTTACATGTTGTTTTTGACCAGTGTTGGTATCATGTTTGATATCTTCAAAAGGAAAATTTAACTTTTTAAATGAACGTACTTTCAACACTCTCGGATATTCCATAGCGAGACATTGCACGCATATATAAAAGATAATTAAAACGAAAAAAAAAAACTTTCCAAAGTTTGATGATCACTATTTAGTCATAATATTTCAACAAATTGACACCTAAACAGCACTCACGTTATACAGTTACATCTATGGTGCATTTCACTGTCAGCACCAATCCAATTTAACGGAATTTGACAGAATTTGGCTTACGATTAAAAACGAATCACATAGCATCTTTCGATCAATCACTCAGCACAACTAAGTTCGCCACTAGTCAGGTCTTATGCATATATGCAGTACATGTATATATAACCAAAAGCAGTGGCTCTCATTTTCACAAGCCACATGTTGATCTTGACAAACACACGTAATCATGGCCATACTCCATCTGTCTCTATCTCGTGTTGCCCCAAGCATCTCCTCCATCCTCCTCGTCCCCTGCCACTCTGCAAGTCCGTCCAGCATTTTCTCCCTGGGTCTACCTGGTGCTCTCTTTCCCTCCAGCTTTCCTGTTGTGACCAGGTGCTCCAAATCCCCTTTCCTCATAAAATGGCCTATAAATGTTGCCTGTCTTTTCCTAATCTTCCTTTTGAATGATCTACTTGTGTCTGCCTCCATCAAGACTGTCTCGTTTGTTTTCTTTGCTGTCATGGAACTCTCAACATTCTTCTTAGAAACCACATCTCGGCTGCCTCAATCTTGTTCTGGCTTTACTTGTTGACTGTCCACGCTTCACATCCGTATAACAGTATTGGTTCTATATAACATTCAAAAACTCTCTTCCTGATGTTAATTGATAGGCATTTGTTGGTAAGAATGCTTTTCATCTTCTTGGATGCTGTTTTGGCTTGGCCGATTCTGCTGGCTATTTCTGATGTGCATCTGCCGTCTGATGAAATGATCGTTCCCAGGTATTTAAATTTATCATCCTGTGTCAAGGTTATGCCATTTGCTGTTATTTTGCATGAGGGGATTTCATGTTTTTTACTGATCACCATATGTCTTCCTGCTGTTTAGTTCCAGCCCCTTACCTTTGCTTTCTATTTCTAGTGTATTCACAAGGTTTTGTAGGTCCCTTTCATTTTCTGCAATTAGCACGGTGTCATCTGCGTATCGAATGTTGTTTATCATTTTCCCTCCAACCTTTAATCCAGGGTCTTCTTCTATGTTTCTCATGATGTTTTCGCTGTAAAGTGAAAACAGATCTCGTGACAAAACACAACCCTGTCTGACTCCTCTTTTGTTGTTTTGGAAAGAGCTTATATTGTTTTCTATTCTCATTGCAACTGTTTGTTCCCAGTACATATTTCTCATTATTCGTAGATCTTTTCCATCGAGTCTCTCCAGTTGGTTGATCAGTTCTTCATGTCTTACCCGATCAAAAACCTTGGTGTAGTCAACAAAGCATAAATACAAATCCTTATTCATCTCAATTGATCTCTCTATGATAGTTCTTAGGATGTATATGGCATTAACAGTTCCTTTCCCTTCCACATATCCACACTGTTCTTCTGCTATTTTTCTTTTGACTCTATTCCTTGTCCTCATCATGATTATTCTTAACAGGATTTTTGTTACATGACTCATCAAACTGATTGTGCAATGGAGTTCGCATTCTATAGCCCATGGAAGTGTAATGAAAACTGATTTTGACATATCTTTGGGGATTTTTCCAGTGTCGTAAATTTCATGTGGGTAGATACATGTGTATATTACGGCACGTAATATACACATGTACACAGAGGCAGGGATATAAACCAAACTCACGTGCACACACACACAAAAAACAACACACACACACACACACACACACACACACACACACACACACACACACACACACACACACACACACATACAGTATAATCATTGCGTCGTCCTCGTCATCATTTTCCAAAATATTATAAATGTCTATAGGGTAAACAGCACTCGGGGCAGTGAGATGTACAGACTCAAGCGCCTGTGTTGATACGAAATGTGCTCGACAAGACCAGGTCGGAATAACCCAGCGAGGGGTACTCTGTTTTAAGTAGGCTACAAAAAATGTCTGTGAATTGGATTTGAATTAATAAATGATGGCATTATGCTATGGTGCGATCATTCCACTGTAGTCTGAAATAAGTTTGGTCACTTAAAGGGCGATGGTTTGACTACAAGAATTTTTTCAAAAGTACAGTGCACACATAGGTGCGCGCCGTAGGGAATGGAGCAGTTAGCGCACGTATAGGTGCGCTCCGTAGGCAACGGAGCAAGACACAGCGCACGTATAGGTGCAATCCGTAGGGAAAGAGTTAAGCAGAACATGAATACATTTGCAAATATTTTAGTAACAACGAGTATGTAGTTCTTATCCCACTTTATTTAGCAAAATTTTAAATACTGTAATGTTTACCAGGATCAATCGAGTGTAGTGACTTGCCAGAATGATGACAAACACATTCTGTGACAAGGAATACATCTGGAGGACATCTCTTTGTTAGTACAGATATATAGGCACAGCTTGGACGTTGTCGTACATGTGTGTATATATATATCTTTGCTTTCTAAAATGTGTGAATTTACCTTTCTTACGTCTGTTTGTCACCAGTATTCTCATAGGCTGGGCCCAAACTGCCAACACAGTATTCTGCATTCACCGACAAACACAACGGAACATAATACATAATGTCAATTATATTTGGCTGCAGTAAAATATCTCCTTGAATTAAATATAAGATCTAATACTTTGAGCGATAAACCTGTTGTTTCTGTTCATCAATACTGATGTCACCTTATTAGAAAGGCACTGAAGGTGAACAGAACCGATTGCGTCTGTGTGCCCCACTCTGATGTACAAGTATTGTGCAACTCAAGCAGACCAAAAAATTAATAATAATATTAACAATAGTAATAATAATAATAATAATAATGATAATAATAATAATAATAAATATAAGTAATCTTGTAGAATAGAATACGAAAATAATTGGAGCTAATTTCACGCACTTTTACGGGTGTTTTCGGTTCTGCTCGATGTAAAGAGACGTAAGACACCCTTACCTACTCACTTTGACCAGTCCTTCCCCACAAACATGCACAAAATATCCCTGAATGACTGGCGACCACAGCTCCAGCAGTCACCTGCACGCCATTTTGGTTGCAGATCACATGGGCACAACACTGACACACATGGTTGATGTTACTATTTATAAACAACAAACTCCCCACTAGTGATGACGTTGTGCCCATGTGATCAGCAACCAAAATGGCGTGCAGGTGACTGCTGGAGCTGTGGTCGCCAGTCATTCAGGGATATTTTGTGCATGTTTGTGGGGAAGGACTGGTCAAAGTGAGAAGGTAAGGGTGTCTTACGTCTCTTTACATCCAGCAGAACCGAAAACACCCGTATATAAGTGCGTGAAATTAGCTCCAATTATTTTCGTATTCTATTCTACAAGATTACCATAATAAAAGACAAAGTAACACTACAAGCGATGAGCGAAAATTTAATGTGCCCATGCCGTGTTAGCCAAGTCAGGTGGCCGACTTCGTGAAAGTGGTGTACTTAACAACACACTTACACAGTCTATGTAGATCTACATCTAGAAAAGGGATTTATCATTTACGAGAGAGAGAGACAGACAGACAGACACACAGACAGAGTTTTGACAATAAATCAGTGAACAACTTCTATTCATATGCAGATGTATCATGTAAACAAACCACTGAAGCAGTACTAGATCTAGTCGTTAAAGTTAAACACAAGCTTGAAGCTACGACTAGTACGAGTGAGTTGTCGTTTTTAGGAAACGACAACAATTACAATTATGTCTGTCAGGCTAAACGCATGCTATTTCATTTCGAGGAGACTATACAATTAATCAAATGCGCATGAATTCAGAACTTACCTCGTTCTTTTCTTCACACAAGATCTTTAGATGCTGGAGAAAGCCAAGAAATAAAAATGGCCGCCCGCTTTTCACGGTCACGTCACGTGATTAAAAGTTCCAAGAAGTGTGATCTCCCTTCGATGATCGTGTGTGAAGTGTGAAAACTACCGGTGAAGGTGTGTGAGCTCGCTAACACACGTTTCCCGAAAAAAACCCACAAATGAGACAAATTGCTGAGATTTATTTTTAAATGACCGTCTGCTTCATTTTCATAGGTTAAAAAAAAAATGGGTTCACAAAATGTGAATCCAAATTTTTTCATGAGCCCATTTACTACTAAGTGTATTCAGTTTATGAACTCATATACAGTTTTCAAAGCACGCACACACACACACACACACACACCACAGAGAGAGACTCGGACACGTGCACACACACACGCACACATTCCACTCACTCAACACAATAGGCGTACATTTAGCCTACATCATATGTTTCACTCATAAAAACTGATGAGAGTGCACACGATGCTCCAAGTGGATGAGCGATTTCTGCTTCCAAAAATTTGTTGGGTCAGATTGTAGACCCACATACGTCATTTAATGACGACATTACGTGGAGTGCGACTTTTTTTCTTTTTGAAACATCGTGTATACGTCAGATTTCGCACATACACACACTGTAAGCTAAAAATCATCCCTCCTCCCCCCCCCCCCCCCCCCATCATATCATAGATCTAGATCTACACCAATTAGCCTACAACAAGAAGGAAAAAAATCCACGCTGCTTTCAAAATTTCACACATTTCAGCATTTCTAAAGAAAATGGGTGGTGCTTACACAGCCACAAGAGAGAGAGAGAGAGAGGGAGGGAGAGAGGGAGAGAGAGAGAATGCGGATAGATGGAAACCAACAGCGTACGGTGACACTTTATTCACTTTATTCCTTCATATAATAGTAAGAGTCACTGCAGATTCAACGACACACAGCGTCGGATCGTTCCTTCATATTATAGTATGGGTCGCTGCAGACCCTACGGCGTGCGGGAACGGATCGTTCCTTCATTAAAAAGCAAGGGTCGCTAAACACCCACGACGGACAGGACGCAAAATTTTAGGCGACGTACGGTAAAGGTTAAATGGCACAAGTGCTGATTGTAGGGCGCCTCCCGATTATTCTATGGGAATGAACATGTGCATGTATAAACATGCACACACATACACCTGCATGCACACACGCCCACACACATTTATTGTACCCTCATTCGCATGCGAGTGCAGGACCACACACAGACACACACACACACAACACACACACACACACACACACACACACACACACACACACACACACACACACACACACAGTACATACAAGTACACACACACACACACACACACACACACACACACACACACACACACACACACACCACACAAAACCACAAAACCACACTACTACTACTACTACTATACTACTACTACAAGGAACTGGAGGAGAAAAGCAGGGCAATATCATGATTACGACAACAAAAACAACAATAATAACAAAAAAAACAACAATCAACCAACCAACCAACCAAACAAGTAAAGAAATAAACAAGCCATAACCCACAAGTTTAACAATGTGAAATACTCACGTTAAAGATCTTTTTAAGTCAAGTCAGTGTCCGGCGGTTTATGGAAACATGACTTCAGAAGACTTCAGAAAGGCAAGAAGGCAAATTGGTCTTCAAAGTGTGGGACCTGGGAAATCAACCTATCTCTCCAATGTTTAGCGTGCGCAGCCAGAAGGCACACGGGTCCGACTCGTTTTTCGTCCTCTACTGAAGGACTAGACGTTCAGTTTGATTTTCTGGTCAAACTGAGGATAAAAGTCGAGGCCTCTATGGGGAGCGAACCCTGGAACCTGGAGTTTAGTTACTGGCAGGCAAATGTCTGAACCACTCTGCCACTCTTCTCTCTTAAACATGAAAACACCCACCGTGCACGCCCATCAAACATGGAGACTTTACATCAATATAGTGGAATGTGGTCAGCTCACTTTACAGCTTGAGTTCTCAGTGCGTCTGAAAAATCCGATTACCTGTAATGCGACAGTAATTCCAAACCAGTTTGGAGAACGGCTGTAAAATAGGTCCTGTAGGACCTTATGGTACTACCCTTGAGTAATAGTGTTTGGAAGTTTTGTGTT
>JAPXFY010006094.1:0-13462 GCA_030674185.1 Monoplex corrugatus
CTCCAGTCAGAAGGTGGAGCTGTGTGGCCTTGACCCAGGCCGTTTCTACGTACTTGGGGTCAGGTCACGCACGGCCAACAGAAATGTCAGCAGCCTGGCCACCATTCCGCGTGCACACTAAGCACCTGGCACCCGCCTCGACCTGCTGCTCCAGAGGTAGATATGCCAACCTGGCCTTGTCCCTCACCTAACCCTAATCCTAACCCACCGCCTACTGCTCTTGTGGTAGCAGTGCTGACCAGGCCTTGTAGCTTGCCTGAACCCTTTACCTTAACCCTAACCTTAACCTTAACCCCCTGAACCCCAGGTCCGGTGGTAGATATGTCAGCCTGGCTTTGCCCCTAACCATAACCTTAACTGTACCTTAACCCTAGTCCCCCACCTGCGGCTCCAGTGTGGTAGGTATGCCAACTTGGCCTTATTCCTAGCCCTAATCCTAACCTTAACCCTGCGCCCTTCCCCCACCTACTGCTTTCGTGGTGACCTGACCTTATTCTTAGCCCTAGCCCTGACCTTAATCCTAAACCTCCACCACCAGCTCCAGTGGCAAATCTTTCTACCTGGCTTCGCCCCAAATCCTAACCATAACTTTTTAACCTTAACCTTAAACCCACCCCCCCCCCCCCACTAACCCTATCTTTAACCCTGACCCCCTCCCCTGGCTGCTCCAGTGGTAGGTATGCCAGTCTAGCCTTGACCCTCACATTAATCCTGGTTTGTTGTGAATTTATGTTGTTAGAACATTTGGCTTATTATTCAGATATTTGATCTGTTGTTCAGACAATCAGTGTTTCTAAGGCATTCAGTTTCTTGTTAAGACTTTTGGATTGGTGTTTAGACATTTGGTTATTGTTAAGACGTTCAGTTCATTATTCAAACATTTGGTTTATTATTATGACATGTTGGTGTATTATTAAACGCATTTGGTTTATTGTTAAAATATTTGGTTTATTATTAAGGCGTTTGGCTTGTTGTTAAGACATTTGGTTTATTGTTAAGACGTTTGGTTTGTTATTAAGACATTGGGTTTTGTTGTTAAGACATTCGGTGTATTGTTAAGACACTTGTTTATTTGTGTGACATTTGATCTGATGTCCAAGACATTTGATTTGTTGTTAAGACATTTGATTTCATGTTAAGACATTTGGTTTGTCATTAAAAAGTTTCGTTGTGTTCAGCCATTCCATTTGTCTTTGAGACATTGGTTTGTTGTCAAGACATTATGCTTTATTGTTAAGACATTTGGTATATACGAAAGACATTTGATTTGATGTTTAAGACATTTTATTTGTTTTTTAAGACATGTGGTTTGTTTGTTTAAAACATTTGGTTTGTTGTTAAAATGTGTCGTTTATTTTTTGGGGTTTTATTTTGGAGACATTTGATCTGATGTTAAGACATGTAACTGTTATTGAGACATTTTGGTTGTAATCAAAAGTGCAGCTTAGTGGTTATGATGATGGTGATGGTAGTTGTGGTGATGATGGTGGTGATGATAGTAGTGCTGGTGGTTGGTTGTAATGGTAGTAGTGATGATGATGGTTGTAGTGTAGTAGTGGTGATGGTAGTAGTGGTGATGATGGTGTAATGGTAGTAGTGGTGATGATGGTTGTAATGGTAGTAATCGTGATGATGGTTGTATTGGTAGTACTAGTAGTGTGATGATGGTTGTAATGGTAGTAATGGTGGTGGTGATGGTAGTAGTGGTGATTATGGTTGTAATGGTGATGATGGTTGTAATGGTAGTAGTGGTGTGAATGGTTGTAATGGTTAGTAGTGGTGGATGTAATGGTAGTAGTGAAGTGGTGATGGTTGTAATGGTAGTAGTGGTGATGATGGATGTTTAATGCTAGCAGTGGTGAATGATGGTTGTAATGGTAGCAATGGTGATGATGGTTGTAATGGAGCAGTGGTGATGATGGTTGTAATGTAGTAGTGGTGATGATGGTTGTAATGGTAGCAGTGGTGATGATGGTTGTAATGGTAGTAGTGGTGATGATGGTTGTAATGGTAGCAGTGTGATGATGGTTGTAATGCTAGCAGTGGTGATGATGGTTGTAATGGTAGTATGGTGATGATGGTTGTAATGGTAGCAGTGGTGATGATGGATTGATGGTAGTAGTGGTGATGATGGTTGTTGATGGTAGTAGTGGTGATAATGGTGGTTGTAATGGTTGTTTGTGGTCGTGATGGTTGTAATGGTAGTAGTGGTGGGTGATGGTTGTAATGGGAGTAGTGAATGGTGATGGTTGTAATGGTAGTAGTGGTGATGATGGTGGTTTGTAATGGTAGTAGTGGTGATGGTGATGGTTGTAATGGTAGTAGTGGTGATGAAAGGTGGGTTTTAATGGTGTAGTGGTGATGATGGTTGTAATGGTATAGTGAAGGTGTGATGGTAGTAGTGGTGATGATGGTTGTAATGGTAGTAATGGTGATGAAAGGTTGTAATGGTAGTATGATGGGATGGTTGTAATGGTAGTAGTGTGATGATGGTGGGTTTAATGGTATAGGTGTGGTGAAGGTTGTAATAAATGTATGTGATGGTGTAAATGGAGTAGTAGATGAGGTGGTTGTAAAGTAATAGTGTAATGTGAGTTGAATGTATAGTATGGGGATTTGTAAAAGGGATAGTTGATAGCGGTTTATGTAATAAATTGACTAGTTATCAGTATCATTAATGACGTGACGACTGAAACATTTTTCATAATACAATTACTCATTGTCAGTCATGATAATACCATCACTGTCATCGTATCAGTAATACCAGGTACTACATCACCCATATTAATACCAGGACGAATATGATCATTTATGAATACCAACTGATCATTACATTAAACCATACTACTACTATCATTATCTTAATACCATTACTACCATATCTATTAATACCATTACACATTGCATCATTAATACCATACTACATCATTATCCATTAATACCATACACGAGATCATCATTAATACCATTGACACCAAAACATCATTAAATACCTTACTACTATTATCATCATTAATACCATACTACATTATCATCATTAATACCAATTACTACCATTATCATCATTATACCATTACTACATTATCATCATAATACCAGTTTCTACTATCATTATCATGAATAACCATTACTACTATTATCAACATTATTAAACCATTACTACATCATTATCATTAATACCATTTACTACTACTATCATTATCATTAATACCATTACTACTATCATTATCATCATTAAACCATACACCATTATCATCATTAATACCATTACGACTAGTATCATCATTAATACCATTACTACTACCCTTTCCATTACACCATTATCACCATTAATATCATTTCTACTATCATTATCATTAATACCATTACTACTATCATTATCATTAATACCTTACCTACCACTTCATCATTAAATCATTACTACTATTATCACATTCATACCATTACGACTATCATTATCAATTAAAAACCATTACTACCCCTAGCATCATTAATACCATTACTACTATCCTTTAAACATTAATACCATTACTACATCATCATCATTAATACCATTACTACTATCATTATCATTTAAAACCATTACTACCACTATCATCATTAAATACCATTACTACTATCCTTATCATCATTACTACCCATTATCATCATTAATACCATTACTACCATTATCTTTTATTTTAAAAAACCATTACAACTAAATTTTCATCATTAAAAACCATTACACTATCATTATTAATACCCCTTACACATTATCCCTCATTAAAAACCATTACTACTATTTTTTCCCTCATTTTTTTCCATTACACATCCCTTTATTATCCCCCAAAAACCATTTCTACTATCATTACATTAAATACCCCTTACACCAATTATCCCTCAAATTTAAAACCAAATTTTTTTACCACTATCATTTAGTTTTAAAACATTACTACTATTATCATCATTAAAAACCATTACTAAAATTTTTAAACATTAATACCATTACTACTTTATCTTTATTAAAAACCATTTTCTACCATATATCTTTTAAAACCCCTTACCTATCCTTATTATCTTACACATTATCCCTCTTAATACCTTTTCCCCCACTATCATCATTAATACCATTACTACCATTATCCTCATTTAAAACCAAATTTCTTCATTTTCATCATTTAAAACCTTTTCTCCATCCTTATTATTAAATTTAATTTCCATTACTACATCATTGAAAAAATACCATTACAACCCCTTTTCAAACATTAATATCACTACTTCTATTAAACATCTTAATACCAAATTTCAAATATTTTTTTCCCCTTAATAACCCTTACTACCATTATCATCATTAAAACCAATACTATCCTTAAATTTATTTCTACCATTTTTTCCCTCATTAAAAAACCCTTTCAAATTTTCACATTAAAAACCATTACTTCTATCCCCTTTTTATCATTAAATACTATCATCATCATTAATACCATTACTTTCCATTATCCTCATTTAAACCCTTTTCCACTATCCTTATTTTTCATTTCTACTATTATCATCAAATTTAAAACCATTATCACATTAATTCCATTACACTACCCCTTTTTTATCATTAAATAATTAAACATTTTTAAATCTTTTTCACCCCTTATCATCTTAATCCCCTTTACCTTAAACATCTTTAAAAACCCCTTTCAAATTTTTTTCTTTAAACCATCCTACTACATTTCAAAACCCCTCCCCACCCCCCACCACCCCCCACACAAAAACAAACACACCTCCCCCCACATCACCCCACCCCCCCACCCCCATCTCTACACCCTTTCCCCCCCCCCCCCCACCCACAGGGGAAACCCCCCCACCCCCCCCAAACCCCAAAAACCCCCCACCCAAACCCCCCCCCCGAAAACCCCCCGCCAAACCCCCCCAAAAAACCCCCCCACACCCAAAAACCCAAAACCCCCCCAAAAACCCACCCAAACCCAAACCCCCCAAAAAACCCCCCCCCCCCACCCACCCCCCCCCAACCCCAAACCCAAAAAACCCCCAAAAAACCCCCCAAAAAAACCCCAAAACCCCCCCCCAAAAACCCCCCCCCCGAAAAACCCCCCCCCCACAGGCCCCCCACAAACCCCCACAAAACCCCCCAACACCAAAACCCCCCAAAACCCCACCCAAAACCCCCAAAACACCCACCCCCCCAACCACAACCCCCTGGCCCCAAAAAAGGGAAAAAAAAAAAAAAGCCCCCAAAAAAAAAGAAAAAACCCAAAAGGGAAAAACCCCAGAGAACCTCATTACAAATTAAAATTTTTAAAACCCAAAATGATTCCCCCCGACGGAACCGGCTTTCAAGGGGGTTGGGTGAGGTTTTTGGGATTTTATGCAAGGGAAAAGGTTTAGTTTTGGACGGACTTGAAAGGGGGGAAAAGTAGGTGGGGGGAATTTTTAAAAAAATTTAAGATGGGGGTTGTAATTATAGTAGTTTGTGCGGTTTTTTTAAAAAAAATGGAATAAATGATGGGTTTTAAAGATAAAATGGGAATTTTTTTTAATGGTTTGTTTTGGGTGTGGTTGTAATGGGGTAGTGGGGATGGTTTAAAAATTTTTGGGAAAGGGTTTTTGGGTTGGTTTATGGTTTTATATATGGTTGGGGGGTTGAAATGGGGGGGGTAATTGGGGAAAAGGGGGGTTTAATATAGAGTGGTGGGGTTTTAATGGGAAGTAAGGTGGTTTTTTTAATGAAGAAAATGGGATGGTTGTAAAAATTTGTAAGAGGGGGTTGTTGTGATTGAATTAAAAAAGTGGTGATGGTTGTAATAATAGTAGTGGGGTGGTTTAAAGGAAATAGTTGATGGTTTAAAAGATATAGGTGATGGGGGTTTTAATGATAGTAGTGAGGTTTTAAATGAAAAGTAGTTGGATTGCTTAAGAATATGATATAGGGGTTTAAAAAAAAGTAGTGGGGGTGTTTTTTTAAAAATTTGAGGTTTAATGAAAAGTATGGGGGTTTTTAAAAAAGATTTTTTAAGTAATTGTAAATTTAAGTATTTGAGGGTTTTAAAGAATAATTGGGGATGGTTTAAAACACTAAAGAATGGTGTAAAAATGAACCCAGGATTTAAAAATGATGTGAAATTTTAAAACACGAAAGATTTATCCCCTTTATTTTCCAAAAAACCCGACTTTTATCATTAAATTTCCATCACTTACTTTAAGTTAAACAGTTAAATACCATCACACTATCATTTTTAAAAAACCATCCACTATATTACATTAAACCACCACTACTATAAATTTTTAATCCCCATCACACATTATCATTAATACCATCAGGGACTTTTGTAGTTTTAAATACCAAAACACTATTATCTTTAAAAATACCATCATACTATCGTATTAAAAACCCATCACACATCATCATTAAACCATTACACTATCATTATAATACCAACTACATTATCAAAAACCCATACTACTATCTTTAAAAAAACCATTACTACACATTAAACCATCCTACATATCATTAATACCTTTACTACTTTTAAATTTTTAAAATATTTTTAAACTACTTTTATTTAAACCCCCCATTACTACTATTATCTTTAAAACCCCTACCCCTATCATTATTAATACCATTACTATACAGTTTAAAATACCAACTTAACTACTATTAACCCCCCACCATTACCATTCCCTAATATTATCATCCCCCAAATCCCAATACCACCAATATCATCATTTTTATCATTAATTACCATTACCCCTAAAAAATCACATCATCTTTCCCAACTATTATTCTTATTCTTTCATTAACACCATTCCCCATCAATAAATATTACCTACTCTTTAGACGAAATCATCATCACATTAGTACCTCACCCGGGAACAGTTTAACTACGTCCGGGGGGGAACTAAAAAGAGGAAAAACCCGGGATCCCCCCAAACCGCCCAACACCCAAAGCCCCCAACCCAAACAAAATTCCCTGCCCAAGCCCTCCCCCTAAAACCCCCAACCGCTCGACAAGAGGAGTGTCACCAAAAAAAGGGCCCTTTGACGTCCCAAAAACCGTCCACGGGGCAATTTTGCTTTTTAATCGGAGCCCGGGGGGGTTTTTGGAAGCAGGGAAACCCACGGGGGCCCAAACCCTGGGAAACCCCCTGGGAAAAGGCAACCCGTGTCTTAAAAACCAGGAAGACTGTGCAAATTTAATAACAGCTGGTTTTAAAGGTAAGGGGCGTGTGGGCCAGGGACCCCCCTTAAACCTTACCGAAGAAACCCAAACAGTTCTAGAGCACAAAAGACTGGTTAAGAATGACGGGTTTCACATTCAGAAACCGAAAACTTGCCACTTAAAAACAACATCAGTGGGAAATAAAAGTACGAGAAGAACTAAGAGTCCTAAGACAAAAAAAAAGTAATTTTATTTTTCCCCCCAAATTAAAACAGCCATAGATATATTTCGCAACCCTGAACTTGTACAAAATTTTCCCCCCCCTTGGGCTTAGTATTGAATTTTGGGGCCAAAGAATTCTTTAAGGGGGAAAATTAAAGTTTTTCATCAGATTTTTGGGCACAAACCTTGGGGTAAACCTATCATAATCGTCCCACTTAAATGAAAATAGTGGGAAAAGGGAAATGGTGGGAATCCACATACAATGCTGTCCTGGCTGGCTGTCTTAAAGATTTCTTCTGTCTGGACTCCACAAAGTCCACAAAAAACGCTGAAAACAAAATTTTACATTTGTAGATAAAACGATGAAGCCCACAAACCCGCCAGATAGATAATAGAAAAGACAGACAGATGAGATAGCCCAGACAGACGATAGATAGATAGAAATAGACTTGTTTTAAATGGTTATTTTTGTGGTATGTAGGGTTTTATTTTTGTTTTTGAAATGTACATGTTCTGAATTTATGGACGTTTAAAGGGCCCAAACGGAAATTAAGCTCATCATCATCTTTAATCATCGTCGTCGGGGGTCCTTTTTGCCCATTGTCCCCTCGTTTTTTTCATCATCATCATCATCATAAGTAAAGTAGTATAAAAGGGCGGAAAAGTAGAAAGTAGTGTTTTTGTTGTTGCTGTTTTGGTGGTGGTGGTGGTGGTGGGGGGTGGGGGGAAGGGAAAAACAAAAATTTCAGCATCATGAGATTGGCTTGGCATTTTTTTTCAAAAGTGATGCTGCAAAAAGCCCCAAAAAACCCGTGCAGAATGGGAGCTTTTTGGATTTTTCTGAATCAGAGTTTCCCAGAAACATTAGGGGGGTGGCCCGTGACAAACAAGGAAGAACAAAAAAGGGAATTTTGGGGCAGAGAGTGTTAATGATGTAAACGGGGGAAAATGGGGAAAATGCTGTAAGATGGCAGTTCATTTGGGAAAGGGGGGGGGGGGGAAAAAGAGGGGTTGAAGTTTATGTTTTATGAAAAATACGGGGGGGAAAGGGTTTTCCCTCTCAAAAGAAAAGCAGATGATGGATCATTTTGTCTGGGAATTTGTCTTTCAAAAGAAAAGAATTGAAATGGATTTTTTTGTCTAGAAAAATGTATTTTCAAAAGAAAAGCAGATGATGGATCTTTTTTGTATAGAAAAATGAATTTCTGTGGTGCAGTTATGAAAGGGCACCCTAACTAGAAAAACCCATTGTTTTAAAATTTTCCCACATTTTATGTGGGACGTTTAAACCGGGAACGACCCTTTGGTGCCGGGGCCCACGTAAAAAACCAAAAAATCCTTATAAACCCAAACCTTTTAATCGGATTTATTAACCCCCCAATAACTGGTTTTTTTTCTCTCTTATCTTATTGGTGATAATTCGAGTTTCCTTTAGAGGGGGCCCTTGGGTTATCTGGCATCGGGCGGGTTTTGGGCTGGTGAAGGGCTTATACCAGAAATTTTTTTGGGTTTTTTTAATTGGTGGCTCGTGTGTGTGCGTATCGTATGCGTGTGCGTGTGCCCAAATGTGTGTGTGTGGGTGTGGGGTGTGTGTGGTGTGTGTGTGTGTGTGTGTGGGGTGTGTTTTGCCCCGGGGAGACGAAATAGGACAAAAAAGTCGGGTTCATGGAACAGTTTAACAACGAAATCGACTTTTGGTCGATAAAAAATGGAAAGTTTTGGACCAGAATCCTCATTGAGAATAGAAATTTGGGAAAAAAAATCACACAGTGAGAATGGCGGATTGGGAAAAAAAGGGCCCACTGGGTTGAAAAATGGAAGATTGGGAAAAGGAATCGCTCAAATCAAAATGGTAATCAGGGCAGAATCATTTAATCAGAATGGGCCAATTTTGGGGACAGGAATTAGTTGGTCAAAAATGTCAGATTGGGACAGGAAAACCCCCCAAAAAAAAAAACCCCTTAAAATTTGGGGGGCCCCTGTTTCCCCCCAAAAAAATTGGGAAGGGGGGAAGGGAAAAGGAAAAAAATTTTTTTTTGGGGGCAGGGGTTTTTAAAAAAACCCCCGGGGGGGGAAAAAAAAAAGGGGGGGGGTGGGGGGGAAAAAAAAGGGCCCCAAAAAAAAGAAAAGGGGGGGGTTTTTGGGGAGGAAAAAAAAAGGGGGCCCCCGGGCAGCCAAGGGCCTTTGGGGGGGAAAAAAAAGGGGGGGAAAAAAAGGAAAAGGGGGGGAAACCCGGGGGGGGGGAAAAGAAAACCCCAAAAAAAAACCCCAAAAAAAAACAAAACACCCCTTTTAAAAGGGGGGGAAAAAGGGAAAAAAGAAAAGGGGGGCCCCCCCGGGGGAAAAAAAGAAAGCCCAAAACCCCCAAAACCCAAACCCCCCCAAAAAAAAAGGGGAGGGGGGTTTTTTTTTTAAAAAAAAAATTTTTTAAAAAAAAAAAAAGGGGAAGGCCCCCTTTTTTTTTTAAATTTTTCCCCCCCCCCCCCCCGGGGGCCCCGGGGAAAACCGGCCAATTTTTTTAAAAATTTTTTTTTTTTTTTAACCTTCCTTTTTTTAAAAAAAAACCCCCCCCCCCCCCAAAAAAAACCCCCAAAAAAAAAAAAAAAAGGCCCGGGCAAAAAAAATTAAAAAAATTTTTTTTTAAAAAAAAAAAAAAAAACCCCCCCCCCTTTTTTAAAAAACCAAAAACCCCCCGGAAAAAAAAGGGGGGGGTTTTTAAACCCCAAATTTTAAAAAAATTTAAAGGGGGGGTTTAACCCCCCCCCCCCGACCCCCCGCATTTCCCCCCCGGGGGGTGGAAAAGGGGGGGCCGGGGGGGAAAAAGGGGGCCTAAAAACCCAAAAACCCCCAACAAAACACCAAAAAAATTTTTTAAAAAAAACCCCCCCCAAAAAAAAAAAACCCAAAAACCCAAAAAAAAAAAATTCCCCCCAAAAAAACCCCCCCAAAAAAAAAAAACCCCCCCCCCCTTAAACCCCCAAAAAAAAAAAAAACCCCCCCAAAAAAAAACCCCAAAAAACAAAAACCCCCTTTAAAAAAAAAAAAAAAAACCCCCCGGGGCCCAAAAAAAAACCCCCCAAAAAAACAGGGGAAAAAAAAAAAAAAACCAAAAAAAAAAACCCCCAAAACCAAAACCAAAAAAACCCCTTTTAAAAACCCCCCCCAAAAAAAAAAAAGGAAGCAGATGGCATTTTCAGTACGGTGTCCACAGATTTGTTTAATATGTCACACATTCGCTGTCAGTGATAGTACGTCCTCATTTCTTGCAGACAGCGAGGCGACGCATCATAATACATTATCACTTGCTGATGTCAGTTTGGCGACACGTCATAACATATCAGTGTTTCCTGACAAACAGAATGCTCCTGATACAAACCACACCATACACAAAATACAGAACAGCAAATAATACCACACCAAACACAACACGTGAAGCACCAAATAATACCACACCAAACACAACACGTGAAGCAACCAAATGATACAACCACACCAAACACAACACGTGAAGCACCAAAATGATACAACCACACCATACACAACACGTGAAGCACCAAATGATACAACCACAACCAAACACAACACGTGAAGCACCAAATAATACAACCACATCAAACACAACACGTGGAGCACCAAAATAATACCACACCAAAACACAACACGTGAAGCACCAAATGATACAAACCACACCAAACACAACACGTGAAGCACCAAATGATACAACCACAACAAACACAACACTGGAGCACCAAATGATACAACCACACCAAACACAACACGTGAAGCACCAAATGATACAACCACACCAAACACAACACGTGAAGCACCAAATAAACAACCACATCAAACACAACACGTGGAGCAACCAAATAATACCACACCAAACACAACACGTGAAGCACCAAATGATACAACCACATCAAACACAACACGTGAAGCACCAAATGATACAACCACATCAAACACAACACGTGAAGCACCAAATGATACAACCCACACCAAACACAACACGTGAAGCACCAAATGATACAATCACATCAGGCACTAACAAATGAAGCACCACAACATTCAGCGACAGCCACTTGATGTGATATCAGACATACGGAACGTGGTTAGCATCAGTACTTACTTCAGAGACAGAACAATTGACACACTCATCCCACAGACGACACCCCACACTCCACAACCTGATGAAGTTGTTACAACACAGACAGCACCCCACACTCCACAACCTGATGAAGTTGTTACAGCACAGACAACACCACACAGCCCACAACCTGATGTATTTGTTACACAACACAGACAACAACCCCACACTCCACACAACCTGATGAAGTTGTTACAACACAGACAGCACCACACACCCCACCACACCTGATATAAGTTGTTACAACACCCCACACCCCCACGACCTGATGAAGTTACAACACAGACAACACCCCCACACCCCACGACCTGGTGTAGTTGTTACAACACAGACAACACCACACACCCCACAACCTGATGTAGTTGTTACAACACAGACAACACCCCACACCCCACGACCTGATGAAGTTACAACACAGACAACACCCCACACCCCACGACCTGATGAAGTTACAACACAGACAACACCCCACACCCCACGACCTGGTGTAGTTGTTACAACACAGACAACACCCCACACCCCACGACCTGATGAAGTTACAACACAGACAACACCACACACCCCACGACCTGATGAAGTTACAACACAGACAACACCCCACACCCCACGACCTGGTGTAGTTGTTACAACACAGACAATACCCCACACCCCACGACCTGATGAAGTTACAACACAGACAACACCTCACACCCCCACGACCTGATGAAGTTACAACACAGACAACACCCCACACCCACGACCTGATGAAGTTACAACACAGACAACACCACACACCCCACAACCTGATGAAGTTACAACACAGACAACACCACACAACCCCCACAACCTAATGAAGTTACAACACAGACAACACCACACACCCCACAACCTGATGAAGTTACAACACCCCACACCCCACAACCTGATGAAGTTACAACACAGACAACACCCCACAACCCCACGACCTGATGAAGTTACAACACAGACAAACACCCCACACCCCACGACCTGTGTAGTTGTTACAACACAGACAACGCTCCACACACCCCACAACCTGGTGTAGTTGTTACAACACAGACACAATACCCCACACCCCACAACCTGATGTATTGTTACAGCACAGACAACGCCTCTACACCACCCCACAACCTGATGTTGTTACGCAGAAAGCAACAGACACACCTATCCATACAGCACGGATGATGGGCATGTCATCAGGTCACATGACCAAAATGGCAGAAGCCATAAGCACCAGCTCCCCCAGCCCTACACCCAGAACTAATGGCATCACAAAACACTGGAACCAACGCCACCTCCAGCATTGCATGACAAAAATGCCTGCATACCAGACTCAAACAGAAAACCCACGTGACATTTCCACATTCCATGCCAAGGATCCACAGAACACATCAGCAAAGCAGGAGATTCAGGAAGGCAACGGTTCAACATCAAAGACAAAGACTTACACAGCACAGCTCCAAAATCAAAATAACTTGGAAGAGAACGGTGTGAGCTCTACCCACAAGAGCTACAAAACGTACGTACTAATCAGCGGCCTCAGAAAGGGAATAATTTCAGCTCAAAGCCAAAAGACCACAACATGCAGACTCTTTTGACTAATGAGATCTTGCAGGAGGAGAAAACAGCGTGGAGAAAGAGACCCCACAACGTGACCACAACACAAAGCATACAACAGGAGGGTGAAAGTTTAACGCCAGAAAGACCAGACCAACACAGGACAGCACTCGAGAAGGCAACAGCCACCGGCCAGGACAGACAGCAGGGAGGAGACAGGCGCTGACACTAAACACAACCAGGAGAAGAGACAGGCCCCGGCAATATCTGCAGCCAGTGGGACGAGAAAGGCGATGTCAAAAGCACCCAACGCGAAGCATTACCGGCCGTCGGATCGTGGCGGAGTTGGAGAGCGTGGGACTGGGCAGCAGGCCGTTCGTTGTTGGGGACG
>JAPXFY010006095.1:5000-7500 GCA_030674185.1 Monoplex corrugatus
CGTCGTCGTCGTCGTCGTTATCATCATCGTCGTCGTCGTCATCGTCGTCGTCGTCGTCATCATCATCATCATCATCATCATCATCATCATCATCATCATCATCATCATAGTAAGTTGTTGCACATGTTGTGACCATTAACGTGGAGTAGGAAGTGAGGTTGCAAATAACAACAACAAAAACAGTTTGGAAAAACACCACCACAGCCATCACCACCACCACAACAATAACAACATAAGACAGAACAACAAACAACCAAAAGAATAAACACACAGATGCATACATTAGTAAACGAATAGATGGATAAATAAATAAGTAAATAAATACGTGAAGAAAGAAAAAAAAAAGAAAGAATGAAAGAAAGAAAGAAAGGAAGAATGAAAGAAATAAAAAAGAAAGAAAAAAAGATAGAAAGAAAGAAAGAAAGAAAGAAAAAAAGAAAGAAAGAAAGAAAGAAAAAATGAAAGAAAGAAAGACAGAAAGAAAGAAAGAAAGGAAGAATGAAAGAAAGAAAAAAGAAAAGAAAGAAAAAGAAAAGAAATAAAGAAAGAAAGAAAGAAGGAAAGAAAGAAAGACAGAAAAGAAAAGAAAGAAAGAAAGAAAGAAAGAATGAAAGAAAGAAAAAAGAACAAGAAAAAAAAAGAACAGAAAGAAAGAAAGAAAGAAAGAAAGAAAGAAAGAAAGAAGGAAAGAAAGAAAGAAAGAAAGAAAAGAAAAGAAAGAAAGAAAGAAGGATGTGGAAATCAGTGATCTCACCTCATGACAAAATGCGGCAGCCAATTGAGGATGTAGAAAAGGGTGAGCACAAACATCATCATTGTTGTACGGGACCTCATTCGGCGTGTGCAAGGACTGGGCTGGCTCGTTGTGGCCGTAGGCTTTTTTCCGCTCTGGAAGGTTACTACGCGTATGCATGTTCGGTTTCGCCGAAGAACTGGCTTCCTCAGAAACTTCTTCAATCCCAGAATGCCCGCAGTCACCCATCTTCAGTCCAGGCTGTGGTCGAAATGTCTGTACGAAAGGAAACCCCTTAGCGTTGGAAGATTCACGTCTTTCCAGTCCCTCCTTCCCTGAAAGGTGATGAGTAACAGAATTTGAGGATTGACTGTCTGTGGTAAGGTCATTAGACTGGAAGGTGTCCGTCACGTCTGAGCCTATTTCACCACGTGATGAATCGGTGGGGTTGGCAGGCCTGACCATTCCACCAACGCTTGACGCTTTTGGATTATTCTGGTTTTGCATTTCTCGCAAAGATCGTTTCCTCTCCACTTGCTTCTTCCACAACTTGAGGCCGATGCAAGTGTATGATACGATCATGATGGACAGGCCTGCAGCAAAGGTCACACCTACAGCGATGGTGTACGCTTTGGGGTAACCTGTGCCTTTGTACTCATCTTCTGACCAGCACATCCTGGCCTGAATCCCAGTCACAGTAGTGTTAATACGATGGATCCCGTAGAATGGGATAAAGGGCGCGAAAATCACGACACTCGAACATACAGCTCCCAACGCGAAGTAAAACGCTCGGCGAGGGTCCAATTGCTTCTTCAACGGTGCGCAGATCCTCCAAGTTCTGTCCAAGGCTACCAGAACGAGCACGAAACCTGAAGCTTCAGTAGAGAGCGTGGCAAATGTAAAGAAGCTTCTACACAGCCAGTACCCATCGTTGTACGCGAAACGGATGGTCAGAATCTGCAATGGTAAGCCCAAGGTGTTGGTGATGAGATCGAGCAGGGCCATGAACAGAATAAAGGTTCTTGTGGCACTGGGTCGGAATTTGAACCCGTACACAAACAGTACCAGGGTGGTTCCCAGGAATCCTGTTGTGCTGATCAAAGACAGGTAGACAATCACAAGTGTGCGGTTCTTGAATGAAGCCTCGCTCAGATGACTGAGGAAACTTTCCACCTGCAAAGGATAGATAAATAGATGAACAAATAAATTAAAAAAAAAAAAAGAATAAATGAATGAATCAATCAATTAATCAATCAATCAATACATCAATACATCAATAAAACAAAATAAAATGAAATTAACGAATGAATAAATAGATAAATATAAATAGATAAATAAGATAAAACATAATCAAATGAAATAAGAATAAAAGAAAAGAAAAGAAGAGAAAATGAAATAAAATGAAATAAAATAAGATAAAAATAAACTAAACTAAGATAAAATAAGATAGAATAAAATAAAATGAAATGAAATAAATTAAAACAAAATAGCATTCATACATACATGCTCACATACATACATGCATCGATCCATCCATCCATCCATCCATCCATCCATACGTATGTACATACATACCTACATATGAATGAATAAACAAATAAATGAATGAATTAATGAATGAATGCATGAATGCGTGACTGACTGACTGACTGACTGACTGACTGACTGACTGAATGAATGAATGAATGAATGAATGAATGAATAGATAAATAAATACACGCTGACTTGCTGGTAGCAAGATCCGGTCGATATTCTGAAACCCGAGTG
>JAPXFY010006096.1:0-13455 GCA_030674185.1 Monoplex corrugatus
AGAGGCCCAACAAACGTTTTATAGGATTTAGCCTTCATGCTAGGGGAGCTGATTTTCAGGTTGCGTCTGAGAAATCCCAGGACCTGTTTGGCTTTACGTCCAATTATCACAGACCCAGCCAGAAACGAACAGCCAACATGCCTTCAGACTTTTTAAGCCCTGAATTCGTCCGTTGTGTAGGCACAGGTT
Source organism: Monoplex corrugatus (assembly GCA_030674185.1). NCBI lineage: Eukaryota > Metazoa > Mollusca > Gastropoda > Littorinimorpha > Ranellidae > Monoplex > Monoplex corrugatus. The sequence continues at coordinate 190 of JAPXFY010006096.1, forward strand.
CCATAAACAAAATAATTAATGATACTGATATAGTTTATATCAGTGAGATTATTTGGATGTGCAGACCACGGTTGTTTTGGAATATCATAAAGATCAACTCCATCTATATCCAGAATTTTAAAGGATACCTATGTTTCTCCTTTTCATTTAGTTTGTCTGAATATTTAAATGTCTGAATATTTCAATGCCGACGGTGCTTGCGTTCGCTCTATGGCGTCCATGCCTACAGCCGTCGCGTACCGTAGGGAAGGGAAGGAACTCCCGATAACTTGTGGAACTGCACACATCCCATACGGGAGTAATCTTTGCATGGATATGAAGACTTCCGTTTCCGGTTATAACATTGAGACGGTAAAGGTAGGTTACGATGTAATTTATTTGTATTCTTTCTCATGGATCCACCTAATCGCTGTACCCCGTATCAGCCAATATGTAATTTTGTAATTGTATTGTGGGGCAAAGATACGGTCTCCAATGTTTTAACTTAAAAAATGTTGTGGCTGTGTTTTGTTTTTGTTCTTGGGGTTGAAATTTTCGTCTGCTCAGGAGTATTCAGTTGGGATGTGACAAAAACATTGAATTTGTTTTTTTGCGTAATATAATTGATATCAGCATCAAGAGCAGAAACGTAGCTTTACAGTGGTATAAATATTAAGAAGATGAGATAATTGTAATGAAAGTTATGATTTTTTTCAGTTTTGGTGATAAATACGATACGAGTAACGATACGATTACAGATTATCTTAGGTCATTACCTCTATCTGATCTTTTGATCAGCAGCACTAACTAGTCTAACTGAATATCTAAGTACCTAACATTGTCTTTTGATCGTGCCCTACGCTAATTACTGACTTTCTGATGAGTTGGAAATGGAATCAGTGGGTGGCTTATATCTACTTGATGAATGAAATCCTTGAAGGTGGTATCTAGTCTGTTCTTGAAGTCATTTAGTGTATCAGCATTTACCACACTGTATTCTAGTGCATTCCATGTGTCTACCACTCTCTGTGTGAAGAACTGTTGTCGTAGGCTGGTTTTGCAGAACTTCTTTTTCAGTTTGTAATTATGACCCCTTGTACTGTTGTAGTGCCATCGACAATCATGTCAAAAGGATTTCTGCAATCATATAATCCATGAGTGATTTCGTAGACTTCGATGAGATCCCCACAGATTCTCCTGTAAGCCATGCTAGGCATCCTCATAATTTTCAGTCTCTTTTCATATTGTAGTCCTGGCACGCATTTTGTAGCTCTTCTAAGAACACTTTCAATCAAATTCTGGTCTTTCTTCAGTCGAGGGCTCCATATGATATTTGCGAATTCCAGGTGTGGCCTAACAAGTGCTGTGAATAGCAGTCTCATTGATTTGCTGTCCAAGTGACAATATGAGCGTCTGATCAATCCTAGTATCTTATTTGCTTTGTTCACCTGTATTTTTCTATATGTTTAGAAAACTTTAATTCATTATCCACATTCACCCCAAGGTCTTTTTCCATACTAGGAGATTCCAATACCACTCTGCTGCTATCTTCGTGTTCTCTCATTGTATATTCAAAATTCTGATTTTTACTCCCCAGATGAAGGATTTTACATTTTCCAGCATTAAACTTGAGGTGCCATTTGTCCGCCCAGTTAACTAATGTATCAAGGTCTCTCTGTAGTTCATCCCTGTCATCTTCATTCATGATAGAACGGTAGATCTTAGTATCATCCGCATACATGCTGCATATACTGTTGACTACATCGGGCAAATCATTGATATAAATAACGAATAATAATGGACCTAGCACACTACCCTGTGGCACTCCACTCGTGACATCTCTCCATGTGGACATTGTTCCATCTACCTTAACTCTCTGGGTTCTTCCCGTGAGAAAATCTTCAGTCCAGCCCACAACAGTGCTTCCATAACCATATGCCTTGAGCTTCTGGATGAGACGAGCATGCGGTACTGAATCAAAGGCTTTTGAAAAGTCCAGGTATACAGCATCCACAGCATTACCCTCCTCTATACTTGTAGTCCAGCCCTCAATGATTCCCAACAGGTTAGAAACACAAGAGCGTCCTGTCACAAAACCATGCTGACATGCAGTCAGAAGCTTATTATCCTTCAGATGGGTGAACATAGCCTCTCTAACTAATTTCTCCATTAATTTACATGTGACACTAGTCAGACTAACTGGACAGTAGTTCCCTGGTTTACTTTTATCCCCCTTTTTGAATAACGGTGTGATGTTTGCTCTCTTCCACTGAATTGGTAAAGTTTTCTCTTTAATTGATAAGTTGAAAAGTTCTGTCAGAGGTTCGGCAATCTCATCAGCAAGTTCGAACAAAACTTTTGGGTGTATGCCATCTGCTCCAGCTGATTTTGACGTGTCCAGTGATTTCAGCAATTTCCTGACTTGGTTAGTTTCTATACTGATATTCTGTAAGTCTGTTGTGTACCTCTGTTGGGGACATTCTGGGAGTGATTGCAACTTTTCTTTGGTGAATACACTGCAGAAGAACTTATTAAGCATATCCGCTTTACTTTCAATAGTTTCATCTGTTTTCGCTTGATTTCCATCATCGTCCTACAGATCAGCAATTCCCCCCTGAGTTTTGAGTTTACTTTTAGCGTAGGCAAAAAATAATTTGGGATTCGACTTTGCTGAACTAGCGATCTCTTTTTCATAGTCCTTTACAGCACTTCTACATGCATTTTTTGCCTGATTACGAGCTTGTACATATGCCAAGTAGTCACTTCCCTTACGAGTTTGCATATATCTCTGGTAAGCTGCTTTTTTCTTCATCACCTTAGCAAGGGCTTTCTCATTGATCCATAGTGGTCTTCTGCTGCCTGCTGAGCTACTTTTCCTCGTGACAGTCGGTATACATTCTTTTACCATTGTTTCTATTCACTTGATAATATGTCCCATGTTTCCTGTGTGTTAGAGTTTCTTAGTCTCTCAGGTAGGTTTAATTCAGAGCATCTTTCTTTCATTCTAACATAATCTCCTTTATGATAAAGGTATCTGTTTTCTGTGTTGTTTTGAGTCTTCCTGACATAGCAAGTGTAGTCAAATACAAGACACTGGTGATGGCTTTTTCCCAGAGGAGCCGTGTGCTGCACCTCTCATCATTTCCTCTTCATTTATTAATATTAGATCAATCAAGGTTGGATTCTGGTTCCCTCCATAATGAGTTGGCTTAACCACATGTTGATGCAAGAAGTTATCCCTGATCGCTTCCAAGAACACTGTTGCCCTGTGACCACACCCACAGCCCGGTGATGTAACATTTTCCCAATCGATCTCAGGGTGATTAAAGTCGCCTGCTATCACAGCATGGGATCTCCCGGCAGTCAGTTCTTTTAATCATTGTATTTAACGCTTCACTATTTTCTGGTAGGCTACTGGGGGGTCTGTGTACAGTTCCCAGTAGTAATTTGTCACTATCTTGTAGTATCAGTTCACACCATACAGACTCTTTGACCATAGCATGCCCTTTTGACAATGTCAACAGTTGTGCTCCCAGTTCATTCTTAACATACACACACACACTCTAACATCTTCTTCACATTCAATGTATTTCACCTGATTCTTATCTTCTTGTATTCTACATTTGTCTATACACTACATATTTTCTCTCTTTTGATCACATTTTAACCTTGCTTCTTTCTTCTGTTTCTCAAGTTGTAAATTTTTCACCCTCTTCTTTCTGGTTCCATTGTACACTTTTTCTGGCCTCCTTTCTAACAGGTCTTCCTTTTTCGCGATACCATTGTAGGCCTTATTCTTTCTCGTTTCCAAGTTCCTTAGCTTGTTTCAGGATCATGCTTGCTCTCTCTACAGAGTCAACTACAGTCAGTAGAGGCCTAGGCTTGTCTCCTTTCTTGCCGAGCCTTCTCGTGCTTTTGAATATGTTGTCCTTGAGGTCAAAAACCTTCTCTCCCATTTGCGCGACAAATTTTAGATCTTCCTTCTGTCAAACCTCTGTATCCTCCGATTTGCTCTCGGGCACACCAAACCATACTAGTTTGTTTTTTCTTTTTTCTCTCTCCTCCACTTCTTTAGCGCTGTCCTCAATTAACTGTTTAGTCTCTATTGTTACTGGATTGTTATGCCTAACAGGAGTTTGAACTGCCTCACTGTATAGCTTTTGTGTAGCTGTTTGTTTCGCCACTGCCTCCCTGAGTTGCCTATGCATCTCCTCCAGTTTCTTGTCAACTTGTCTGAACTTTGCTTCAATTTCCTCTGTGAAAGTCTGAAAATAGTGCTTGCACCTTTGCTCAATCAGGTTGTCTGACTTGACCGCTGCCATGGCTGGTTTGTCACACAGTTTGCAGTACCAATGATACTATCCACTAAAGTTGTTCAGTGCTTCGTATTCTGTTTCAGTCACTCCTCCTGTACAGTCAAGACAAACCTTCCCTTCACATCTTTCGCACTCTAACAGTTTGTCATCCTCATCATCGAAAGTTTTGCTGCAAAATATACAGGTCCAAATTTCCTCAACTTTGTTGTCAGTATCTGCTTCCTTTTCTGCTCTCACTCGATTGCTTGCATTCGCACAGTTTTGGCCTACCTTGGCAGAGCAGTCACTATGCTCCAAATCCTTATCTGGTTTCAATTTGCCGCCATCTTGAGTGCTCTCTCTTGCATCTACTTTGGATCCTTCAGATGTCTTTTTCGAACGCTGACTCCCTGTTCTGGTCATTTTGGCAGTGCCTGGAAATTGCACGGTGTCCCCTGCACACTCTTCGCTAAAAGTACTGATTTAAAACCACCCACTGCTAATAATGAATAAAAATAATGAAATAAAAGAAACGAATAATAAAAATATTTTCTTCGGCAGAAACACACTATGTCTTGCTTCAGTTCACTGAGTTGTTCATTCTCCAATCCTTTCACAGAAGGTGCTCAGTTCAACCGAAATTGTCATCACACTATGTCTTTGTTTAGGCCTATACTTTCAGAGTAAGGACAGCAAATGACTTGGTTATGGAACTGGTTTTTTGTTTGTTTGATGAGTAATTATGAAAATTTTCAACTATACTTATATGGCGTATGCACTCTTACGCTCACACACAACAGAGTGATGCATAACTTAGTCAAATCTTGACCTATAAGCAAAAAACAAGAATGAATACAAAGAGCTTGGTCAGCCTGAGATAACTGTGGTAGTTTTGAACTGAAATAGGTTTTCATTAAAAGGTAATTAATTAATTGCCTTAATTGGTGTAATGTTTTTTCATCTATGAACATAAAAACTCTATTAACTTCCAAATCTGCCATTCAGTGAGCCTGAAATTTGCTACACATGTCCTCCAGCCAATACTCTTTATGTCAGATAGCAGTGAATCTCAATATGCTTTGAAAAAAATAGATAATAAAAATTATGTCAACAAACTCACAATCTTCGTTACTAGTACTAACAACTAGATGTCATTGTCATTCAAAGTTTATGATAATGATTACATAATGTGCTCACATGTCTTTCATTCTCATTTAGCTGGAGTTTGCAACACAAGCACATAAAATGAGAATATTGTAGACCTAATAAATGTAACATTCCATAATAAATGATCTGTAAAAACTTGTCTGCCAAAGAACACACACACACACACACACACACACACACACACACACACACACACACACACACACACACACACACACACACACACACACACACACACACAAGCACATGCACAACACACACACTCTCACCCTCTCTCTCTCCCTCTCTCTTTCTTTCTGTGATTTATTTTACATGAATGTCTAAATCATTTTCACATTAGGGAACAAAAATTACTATCAATCCGTGCACACATTTGTCATTTGCAACATGCACCTTTGTCAGTTTTCTTCATCTTGTCAACAATGGTGCAACTCGGCACAGGACTAGGATAAGATGAGATCCCCATCCACTTTGTCAGCTACGTGTTTAAATTTTGAGACCTCATAATCAATTGGATCTGTGTACTCTTCCTGCTGGCTCCAGTATGCAATCACATACATGTTACCCATTTTTTTTTCTTCTTTAATCTTTCAATTCTGCCATAGTACATGACAAAATCCTGTGATACATTGTCATACCACAGGTGACAGATGTTTCCACTGGCAACTGTGTTAGTATGTCGACAAGATCTGTAAGGACCTTTTTGTCAAGTTGTGGGAACTGTTCGCTAATATCTTCAATTTTTTTTTCAGACTTGTCTCTTAGTTTTCTCCTCTGTGCTGTTAATGGCATTACATGTCTTGATCTTGCTGTTGCCATTCTCAATGAAAAGGAATAGAACATGCCCATTCACTGATTCAGGCACCTATCAGGTTTGCTATCTGATGACAAAATGAAATTGTCAATTAAATATTGACGTGCTCTGCCTGGTTTTTCTGGTTCAACAGAACGCCTCTTCTTCCTGGGTGGCATAATGGCATGGGACAGATAGTCGAACTGGGTAGTGCAGCCAACAGTGACCTAAGAAAAAAAAAAGAAAATATTTATTCCGGTCACAGTCATGTGTTCCTAATATGAAAGGAATATCCTCTCTCTCTCTCTCTCTCTCTCTCTCTCTCTCTCTCTCTCTCTCTCTCTCTCTCTCTCTCTCTCTCTCTCTCTCTCTCCATGTACTTTTATGATTTCTGGGAAATCATTAAACAACAGGCTTGAAAAAAAACCCAACTATATATTATTTTTGTTGACATTTTGTGAACTGAAAAATTTCCACCAGAGTTGTGTGTGAGCGTAAGAGTGCATGCGCATTGCGTGTGCCTATGTGTGTGTGTTGGAAATACTGAGTATACATTCAAGTTACAAACACTGAGTCCCTTCAGTAAAACAAAAAAAATCAGTCACTGAGACTGACACAAACATATCACTGAATAATGAACACAGAAGACAGAACACAGAACACAGAAGACAGAACACAGAAGACAGAACACAGAACACAGAAGACAGAACACAGAAGACAGAACACAGAAGACAGAACACAGAAGACAGAAGACAAAAAAAAGAATGAATCAGGACAATGAAATGATAACGAAAAAGTTTGCTTTAAATGATAAATCTGATGAAAAACATTTTGTACTGATGCAATTTAATCAATTTACAACAAACACCCATAAAACTAGCTGCATAAGCTCGACGTGGCATGTAAACAATGCTGCAGACCAGTCAAAAGCTATGAGAGAGACCACGTGACCAGCAGATGCTTTCGGGCAGATGACAATATTCTAGACAAAAAATGTAAAATATTCAACAAAAGCTTGTTCAAGCGTAACACAAGTTTAATCAAATTATCAAACAATTCATAGAATTGTGTCTGTAAATGCACGAGTTTTTGAATTGGTCCTGATCAAGAGATTTCTTTCACTGACGTGTCACAACCACCCTGTTGCCTTTTTTCCTTGCTTTCCGACATGATCATGAGAACAGTCCACTCCTTGCATGCCCAACGAAACGGGCGCGGATTAAAAATCGGTGCGTGATATTTTGCAAACTTTTAATGACTGTCCAATGCATACGATGTACATGTTTTAAAGCGCCGAGGTAGGCCTACTCACCTGTAATGATTATTTGGGAAGTATCTTCAAGGCAAAAGGTCTGTCATCGGCTCTTCAGCTTTCGGTGTGCAGTCAAAGATGAGTACAGTCTGGATTAGTAGTTTAACTCACTTGGGACGGAGAGTCTTTCCCCTTGCTTTTCCCCACAGATGGCCCATTTTGAAGGGTTAGGAAAAAAATCACAAAAAATACAAAACATGCTGGGTTAGCTCATGCCAAAATACTGAAGTTCTTCCTTGAATATTTCTTCTTCATGTGCCATGTTGAAAATACCCCAAATTTTGTGATCAGGATCATCGCACAGTCACACACTTTAATCAGCTCCATGAACACACAGTCAAAGGTGAGGTGGTCTTTGTATGCACAAAATAACATGAATAAAGTAGACTTTGCTCAGGGTAAAAAAAATTATTAGTGACATTATATAAATAAATGCTACAAATTGTTACACAGGGGAATTTGGTTTAAAAAAAAAGAAAAAAAAAATCACACCGGATGCTTCAGTCCCTATGTACTGTTTTCCTAATAATCAGTGTAGTTCTGCACTGAGTGATACAGTTGGAGGCAGGTGTCTGTATCTCTCGGGCCTGCTTGATGCCAGGATATAATCCTTTGACTCTTTGGAGAGGGGGGGGGGGCTGATTTATTTATGGGAGGCAGCTGAGGCCGCTCTGCGCAGTGCTGCAGAAAATGCGGCGACGGAGCGTGCCTGCACTACCTCCTCCTCCAGCTTGTTCCAGTCTTCAACAGTCCTTGTGAAGAAAGAGCATCCATACTGCTCTGTCCTTGTCTGGGGGACTTTGTAGCCACGGCTGTTGTTACATGCGTGTTTGGCGATGATGTTTGTTGCCACGTGGTCTGCATAGGTCTTCATTTTGATTTTCCTTTTGGTCTTATCCACTGGGGTCAGGTATTTTTCTGGTGGTAGGGCTGGAACCTGACCTTCTGTTATTTTATATAGTGTTACCAGCCTTTGGTGTGTCCTTCGCTGCTGCAGAGAGGGCAGACCAAGCTCTTGGAGCATCCTGGTGACGCACCCTGGTTTTTGGGACTTGTAGTCTTGCTTTATGAAGCGTGCTGCCCTTCTCTGTACTCTCTCCAGTCTATCCTGATCTTTTGCCAAGTACGGGTCCCATACAGTGGCTCCGTACTCCAGGGCAGACCGCACTAGAGAGATGTAGGCTGTACGGCGGCACTCTTGGGGACAGCTGCCCAAGTTACGACGGAGGAATCCTAGTGTAGTGTTTGCCCTCTTGCAGATGTTTGTTATGTGCGTGGACCACTTTAAATCTGCCCATATTTGTACTCCCAGGTATGGATTTTGCTCTACATGTTGGAGGATCTCCTCATCAAGCTTGTAGTAGAAGGATGAGCGGTTTTTGGTTGGTAGGACGTAACATTTTTTGGCATTAAACCGCATTCCCCATTTTTTCGCCCATTCCTCCAGCTTGGTGAGGTCTCCTTGGAGCAAGGTATGGTCCTGGAACTGGCATATCTCCCGGTACAGTAAGCAGTCATCTGCGAACAGCCGTACTTTTGATGTACTGCTCACGACCTCAGGCAAGTCATTGATGTAGCACAAGAAGAGCAAGGGACCAAGAACTGTGCTTTGGGGTACACCAGACATAACGGCTGTTTCTTCTGAGGTTTCCCCTTCTAGGACCACTCTCATCGTTCTTTGTGTCAGGAACTTTTCAATCCACCTGTGGACTGGGCCTGCTATCCCGTAGTGTTGCAGTTTGTGGAGGAGCTTTTTATGAGGTACAGTATCAAAGGCCTTACTGAAGTCCAAGATCACAACATCTGTTTGCGTTCCTTCGTCATTTGATTTTAGTAGGTCGTGCATAGTTGTGAGCAGCTGCGTTTCACAGGAAAATCCTTTCCTGAAGCCGTGATTTTTATTGGTAAGGATTTGATGCTTGTCCAGGTGTTCTCGGATATGGTGGCTGATGACATGTTCTAAGATCTTACACGCCACAGATGTAAGGGACACTAGGCGATAATTTTCAGGTCTGTTTTGGTCTCCTTTTTTGAATATGCAACTTATGTTTGCAGTCAACCAGTCTTCAGGAAGCTGACCAGTGTCCATTGAGTGGTTGTAAATGCAGGTCAGGGGTGCTGCTAGGATGTCAGCGCAGTTTTTTAAGACTCTGCTGGGGACTTTATCTGGACCACTAGCTTTAGATGGGTTTAGATTTCGCAACAGTTTTGCTACACCTTCCTCTCTGATCGTGAGTTTGTTTATTTGTGGCTGTTTGGGGCCATCCATTTGTGGTGGTGGGGAGCCATCATCTGTGGTGAAGACAGAGCGGAACTGATTTAGTAGGATGTTTGCCTTGGTTTCGCTGTCACTGACCAGGTTTGTTCCTTCCTTTAGTGGGGCCACGCCGATATTATCCTGTCTTCTAGATTTGATGTATTTCCAGAAGGGTTTACTATTGTTTTCCTTCAGTCCATTCTCAATGATGATGTTTATGTAGTTTTGTTCTGCTTTCCTCATGTCTCTTCTACATTCTTTTTGGCAGAATTTATAATTGGTCCAGTTGTTGCTTTTCTTTGCCCTATCATTTTCTGCCTTGCTGGTCCATTCACCTGTATGTGTTGGATAAGGTCTTACGTACTTTTTCTTAGGATTGATAATTGGGTACATGTATTAAGTGCATTTTTGGTTGTGGGGAGGTGAGATAAGTGGAAGCAATTTTAGGTAACTTATGCCCGTTTTTATATATGGTTTGGTGTCCTCAGGTGTGCTTAAATTTGTATTCAGGTGTGTTTTTCAAATCCACTGTACGATAAATTGGACAGAGTGGTCAGTGCCAGGGGTATGCTCTTGGATTATGTGTGTGAATGCATTGATGTGTATACCTAATTTTCTTTTCCTTTTTATTTTCTGTTTTGTATGTTTTGAAGCAGTTATAGCCCTAATATGGCTGTACGCAGTCGGCTGGGCTTTAAACAACAACAACAGTAACAACAGCACTGTTTGTCATCATGATTTCAGTGATCGAGGTAGCAGCAGACAGTGATTGAGAGGACACTGGGAGATAATTGATGTCTGTGATGATGGAAGGGCACTGCCACTCTTTCGGTGAGGAGTTCGAAGGTCAGCAGTCCAAGGCCACAAGTATCCATGACAGTCACTCTTCTGTTTGGGATGATGCTTGCGACGACTCAGACATGGAGAAAAAAGGTCTGCCGACTGTCATTGATGATCGCTGCAATGGTATTGCTGGACAGGACATACTGAGCAATGATGCCTGCGTACGATCACAGGTCAGATTGTTTTGTCATCATTCAGTTTATGTTTGCCCTGTGACATCCAGCTTTTTAAAATATATGAAGTATTTGGATAGAGATTACAGCCCGTATGTTCAGAAGATGTTCTCTCAGAACTGTTATTTTTCAATAATAATAACAAACTTGTGACAAATAGTGTAAATACATACTGATTGGATTAACAAAAAAAATTTATCAAAGCAGACACTTCTTCAGTGATACTGGTAATTTTTATTCATACAAAGAATTCATTGAAAAATACAACATAAATGTGAATTTCTTAAATTACTTCTTTGCGCAAAATCAATCAAAGATTATATAAAGAAAATTAATATCCTAGTTATTAATAACAAAACTCATGTTTTGTTAAAGCAATTAATTCACAAACGAAAGGAACAAAACTGTTCTATGAAATTTTAACTAACGACGATAAGCATCCAAATTGTTGCACTAAATGGGAATTAACATTTGGAGAAGAAATTGGACACAATGCTTTACAAGCTTACAGAGTATTACAGAAATTAAACTTAAATGGTTTCAGATAAGAGTTATCCATGGAATACTGGCTACTAATATTGAACTCAAAGAAATGGGCTTAGTACAAATACTGGCTACTAATATTGAACTCAAAGAAATGGGCTTAGTACAAAGCAGTTGTGTAATGTCTGCATTCGAGCACAAGATAGTATACAACACTACCTGTGGGACAGTTAGTATATACAGTTATTTTGGAAAGAATTGGAAACATTTGTACAGACAAGTTACACAGATGTTAGCAGTTTGAAATTGTCAAAACAATTGATTATTTTGGGATTTGATCAAAATTATAAAAGTGATGAAATTTTTTACTTTATTTTGTTTTTTGCAAAATATTTCGTTTATTAGTGTAAATGTTAAAAACTGATGCCAAATCTATACATCTTAGAAAAAAACCCTTAGATATGACATTGAACTATATAGTCAGTTGTTGATAATGATTGCACAAAAGTACGAAATAGATTGGACCTACTATCGCCCAATTATTACTTTTAATGATGACTAGTCTGGTATAGCCCTGGTATGGTTCTGCACAGTTAGCTGAGCTTTAAACAGTAATAATGGTAACTGTACAAACCTTTGCAGTCATGCAAGTGTACCCCTGTGTCAGCTGCCAGACCTGAATGGTGTATTTCTGTGGTTACAGGAACCAGGACAACTCGTGTTGTCCATCTGTGTGGAGACACCCAGAAGTCAGTCGACAGCTGACCACAGTCCACATATACACGAGTTGACCCACCCGTCTGCCTCACTGCTGTCTCTGCACAAAAGTCACGTGTGTCCGCTGTGTTCCACTGCCTTTGTGATGTCCAACAGTTTGAGGGTTCACTTGATGACATTCCATGGTGCACGTCTGCACACTGTGCTGCCTGTGTCCTCCACACCTGACGGTTATAGTGGTGGTGGTGATGTTGACAGTGATGTTAAGAGAGAGGGGAAGATTAAGGAGGAGTGTAACGATGGTGATGAGAGCTTTGATGAAAAGATTGGTTACTATGGTGATGAGAGAGAGCTAAAAGATTACTATAGAGATGAGGAAGAGCTAAAGTGTATTAAGGAGAGTAACCGTGTTGACGAAAACACTGATAGACAGGAAGATGACCTTGGTTATGAAAGAGAGGTGAAAATCAAGGTAGAAGTTAACGATGCTGATGACAGTATTGAAGAACAGGTGTGTTGCCACGGTGATGCAAGAGAGGTCAAATATGTTAAGGTAACTACATTGATGAAAACATTGACAAAAATGTTGATGACTATGGTGATGAAAGAGAAATGAAGATCAGGGAGGAGTGTGACAGTACTGACGAGAACACTTAACATGATGATGGGTTAACATGAAGACCTGAACATTCAGGAGGTGGGTAACAATGGTAAGAGGAAGGGTATGGGGAGAAGGAAAGATCAAGTTGATGATAATGAAGCTGATAAAGAAGGTGTGGCAAAACAAGTCAAGCAACATGTGTGTGACATATGTAGTAAGAGTTTTACTCAGGCTAATAGATTGAATGAAGGCACACAAGTTGATTCATATAGGTCAGAAACAATTTGTTTGTGATGTGTGCAGTAAGGCTTTTATGCGGGCTGGTCACTTGAAGATACACAAGTTAATTCATACTGGTCATAGTCTGTTTGTGATGTATGTGATAAGGCTTTTACTCAGACTAGTAGCTTGAAGAGACACAAGTTGATTCATTTAGGTGTTAAACAGTTTGTGTGTGGTGTGTTTGATATGGCTTTCTAAGACTTTGGTAACTTGAAGAAGCACAAGTTAATTCATACTGGACATAAACCATTTGCTTGTGAAATGTGCAGTAAAGCTTTTTGTTTCGCTGGTATCTTGAAGAAGCACAAGTTGGTTCATACTGGTCATAATCCATTTGTTTGTGACATATGCAATAAGGCTGTTA
>JAPXFY010006097.1:0-13450 GCA_030674185.1 Monoplex corrugatus
CGAAGTCATTATGTACAGACCTGCTAGACAAAGGGAGGTAATTTTTCCAATCTCCCAAGTGAACATGTACAGACCTGCTAGACAAAGGGAGGTAATTTTTCCAATCTCCCAAGTGAACATGTACAGACCTGCTAGACAAAGGGAGGAAACTCTTTCAATCTCCGAAGTCATTATGTACAGACCTGCTAGACAAAGGGAGGTAATGTTTCCAATCTCCCAGGTCAACATGTACAGACCTGCTAGACAAAGGGAGGTAATGTTTCCAATCTCCCAGGTCAACATGTACATACCTGTTAGACAAAGGGAGAAAACTCTTCCAATCTCCCAGGTCAACATGTACAGACCTGTTAGACAAAGGGAGAAAACTCTTCCAATCTCCCAGGTCAACATGTACAGACCTGATAGACAAAGGGAGAAAACTTTTCCAATCTCCCAGGTCAACATGTACAGACCTGTTAGACAAAGGGAAAAAACTTTTCCAATCTCCCAGGTCAACATGTACAGACCTGTTAGACAAAGGGAGAAAACTCTTCCAATCTCCCAGGTCAACATGTACAGACCTGATAGACAAAGGGAGAAAACTCTTCCAATCTCCCAGGTCAACATGTACAGACCTGCTAGACAAAGGGAGGTAATGTTTCCAATCTCCCAGGTCAACATGTACAGACCTGTTAGACAAAGGGAGGAAACTTTTCCAATCTCCCAGGTCAACTTGTACAGACCTGCTAGACAAAGGGAGAAAACTCTTCCAAGCTCCCAGGTCAACATGTACAGACCTGTTAGACAAAGGGAGAAAACTCTTCCAATCTCCCAGGTCAACTTGTACAGACCTGCTAGACAAAGGGAGAAAACTCTTCCAATCTCCCAGGTCAACATGTACAGACCTGTTAGACAAAGGGAGGAAACTCTTCCAATCTCCCAGGTCAATACGTACAGACCTGATAGCACCTCCATCGTGTGCGTATGCACGACATAACCTCAAACACAAACGTTAAGAAAATGAAGGCAAATACAGTCGTTGGACAAGACAAATGAAGACAAACACAACTATCAAATCTAACAAAATGAAGATACATACAACCATTGAACACAACAAAATGAAAAGAAACACATTCTGCTTTCAGTGACAAAGTCCAGCAAAACAAAAGGGAAGAGAATAATGCGTGAGGAAAATCACGGTGAGAAAACATGGACTTTTAAAAAAGAAAATAATTTTATCATAATTGTTCAAAGAGGTTGAGGGCTGACAGTCTGCAGAGACAGTTCACACACACACACACACACACACACACACACACACACACACACGAACGCACACACACACACACACACACACACACACATACACACACACACACGAATGCACACACACACACACACACATACACACACACACACACACACACGAACGCATACACACACACAAATACACACACACATACACACACACGAACGCATACACACACATACATACACACATACACATATACACAAACACACGCATAACAGGTACACATACACATACGAACACATACATACAAACACATACACGCGCGCGCACGCACGCACACACACACACAAACAGTCACAACAGACACACATACACAAACACACACATACACATACGAACGCATACACACACGCACACACGCATGCACACACATACACGCATACACACATACTTGGACGCACGCGCCGCGCGCGCACACACACACACGCACATAAATACACGCACGCGCACACACACACACCCAAAGTGCGGCGTGCGTATGCGCACGTACAGAAAACTGAATTTCTGCCTGCCCTCTTTGTCTGTGACATAAAATCAATGTTTTACACTTTTTTTCCTTTTATTTTATTTTCTATTCTTTCTTTTTCTGTTCTCTTCTCTCCTTTTGTTTTCTTTTATTCTTTCTATTTTTACATCATTTTTCCTCGATGAAGGAAACAGACAAGCCGTATTGATAACCTTCTTTAGCGTATATACAGTATAATATACATATATATATATATTTTATATATATATATATATATATATATATACATATAAAATATCTATACATAATATATAATAATATATATATATATATATATACATATACACATATATACACACACACAGCTTTTGGGTGGCTGTACCTTTAACCCTTTCATTCCCGCACTCTATCCACCAACTGCAAAAACTTAACCCTTTGATCTCCTCACCCTATCTGCCAGCTTCTTGCAGGAAGCTGGAGGATAGGGTGAGGGAATCAAAGGGTCAAGTTTTCGCTTTGCTTGCATGGTTGACAATGCAGGATGCTGGTGGACAGGGTGCGGGAGTCAAAGGGTTAAGTGTTCGTTTTGCTAGCATGGTTGGCAATGCAGGATGCTGGTGGACAGGTGCGGGAATCAAAGGGTTAAGTGTTCGTTTTGCTAGCATGGTTGGCAATGCAGAATACTGGTGGACAGGGTGCGGGAATCAAAGGGTTAAGTTTTTGCTTTGCTAGAGCGGTTGACAATGCAGGATGCTGGTGGACAGGGTGCAGGAGTCAAAGGGTTAAAGTTAAGCCAGCCTCAATACAATGTACATGGTATCAGGTCCCTATCGGGTAACACACGTAAAGCGTGGTTAAAATCTGTCTACATTTATCAGGTAGGATGTCAGGATCTGGCTACATCGTGGGCTTTATGTGTAGGCTCAAGGTGTGTGCCACCATCATCCTTTTAAACCTTCTCCATCACGTGACACTACTGGCACCGGACAGTGCATATGAAATTCATTTCGAACGCAGGGTCTCTCTCTCTCTGTCTCTCTGTCTGTCTGTCTCTGTCTCCCCCTCTCTCTGTCTCTCTGTGTGTGTCTCTCTGTGTCTCTCTGTGTGTGTCTCTCTCTCTGTCTCTCTTTCTCTGTGTGTCTCTCTCTGTGTCTCTCTCTGTGTCTCTCTCTGTGTCTCTCTCTGTCTTCATGACCAAATCAAACATATATTTTGAAGTGGGCAAACGAGTAGAATCTCATCATGTGCCTGTTCATCTTACCATCAACAAAATACACTCACAGACACAAGATGACAAAGGCAGCACAACTGAAAACAGTAAAACAGTCATAAGATGGGATCCCCAAAAAGCGGTAGAATATGAAAAAGCAATTCATTCCACTGAAGCCAAAACTAAATTAGAAGAGGCCTGTAACCTCTTAGACTCTGATATTGAATCAGCACTCTCAGTTTTCAACAACACCTTGGTCAAAGCAGGTGAATGTATGAGACGAAAAATATACCTGAAAAGAGGCCAAGAAAGAGAAACAAACAAATAGTGTGACAGGGAATGTACCGAAAATAAGCGTGCAGCACGCCACGCCTTGAATCGTTTTCACAAAACCAACAATCTGAAGATAAGTTGGCATATACACAAAAGAGAGCACATTACAAAGCTATAAACAAGCGAAAGAAACAAGCATACAGAACTGTGGTGCATCAAACACTTTTAGACAACAAAAGAAATGGGCCAAAGTTTTGGGACACGATACACAGCGCAAGGAAACGAAAACGAAAACAGCCAGAAATAGACATTTCCTTATGGCAAACACACTTTCAAAACGTTCCCGGAAAACATCAAGATAGCGAAATTGGCGAGCAAAATACCACAGACAGTGTTCATCTACAGTGTAACACACTGACGCAGGAAATGTATATCACTGAGTTAGATGACTCAATTTGTGAACAAGAGGTAAAACAGTCTATCAGAAACATTACGTATGGTAAAGCTCCTGGGCTTGATGAAATTTGCGGAGAATTCATTAAATATGCCAAAGATTTGGTTGTACCCTTTCTTACAACGCTTTTCAATAGATTGTATGAGTCCAATCTTTTTCCTGAAGACTGGTGTAGATCTGTAATAATACCTCTGTATAAAAAAGGAGATGAACAAAATCCAGATAATTATCGAGGCATTTCCTTATTGAGCATCGTAAGTAAAGTCTTCACCTATATTCTAAACAAGAGATTGTATACATGGGCAGAGAAGGAGGGCAAGATTAGTGAAGAACAGGCAGGGTTTCGGAAGGGCTTTTCAACTATTGATCATATTTTCACTCTAGTTTCTATAGTGAGAAATGCCTTGAATAGTAGACACCATGGGAAGGTTTACGTTGCTTTCATCGATTACAAAAAAGCTTTTGATACTGTTGATCGTGACCAATTATGGAACATTCTGCAAAAGTTGCAAACATCAACTAAAATGATAAATATGCTAAAATCTATGTACATGTCAGTTAAATCATGTGTAAGATGGGGAGCTAAAATCTCAGATTTCTTTCAATGTCCAAATGGAGTAAAGCAAGGTTGTCTGTTAAGTCCCTTGATTTTTTCATTTCTAATATCTGAGGTAGCTGATTTCGCCAAAAAGCACGGAAAACATGGTATCCAGATAGTTCCTAATCTCGATGAAATTTTCTTACTATTGTTCGCTGATGACATTGCGCTCATCTCATCTACGCTGTCAGGATTACAAAATCAAATAAATAATCTTCACAAGGCATCAAAATCTCTCGGTCTCACGGTAAACTTAGATAAAACTAAAGGTATTATATTTAGGAAAGGAGGGCATATTGCAGCTACAGAAAAATGGTTCTATGAAAAAAATGAAATTGAAATAGTAAATCGCTACAAGTATTTGGGATTCACTCTCTCAACAAAACTGTCCTTTAACACTGCTTGTGATGAATTTTCCAGCAAAGCAAAAGGCTAAATCTTACATTTGAGAAAACCATGTGGTCCTTTGGCGCCTTGAACACTACCGTTTTCTTTCAATTGTTTGATGCACAAGTTAAACCTATGTTGTGATATGCGGCAGAAATATGGGGTACGTCAAGGCCTGCTGTTACAGAGACAGTCAACTGTTTTGGATGCAAACGTCTATTGAGTGTAAGCAATAAAACACCAAACTATATGATATATGGAGAAACCTGGAGGTATCCTTTATACATTGACAGTACCATTGCAGCACTGTGATATTGGTTAAAAATCATTAAATTGCCAGCATCAAGATTACCAAAACAGACGTACACCATGCTCTTAAATAGCCTAGATGGGGAGCAAAGGAGTGAAAATAAGAACTGGGCTAGAAATATTAAAGAGTGTCTAGAAGAGTACGGATTTCAAGAAGAATGGATAAATGGCGTGACTAACGGGTCAAAGTTCTTGGCCTCTTTTAAGCAAACAATGATAGGGCGATTTAAAGAAGAATGGAACAGTAAAATACTCAACAGCGATAGATATTCTGCCTATCGCCAATTTAAACCACTCCATGAACCAGAAAAATATATTAATGACGTAACTATCAAGAAATTCCGTGATTGCCTTATCAGATTCAGATTAGGCATAAACGAATTGGGTGTAAGCAATCGATATTTAACAGAAAACTATGCTAGAAAAAGCTGCCCCTTTTGTCCGAATATTTTAGATGAATCCTATTTTCTGTTTGACTGTCCAGTCTATAAAGACGTCAGAAATAAGCATTTGCAAAAAATCATTGGAAACACCACTGTCCCTCATGGAGTATGGCCTTAACGTGAAAAATTCAGAACATTCCAGAAAATTGGCGATGTTCATATTTTATGCTTTGAAACTTCGAGAAGAGGTAACAGTCTAAAAATGTCTGTACATTGCTACTACAAAACGGACGACGAATGAAAAGTATGCAAGATGTATGTTAACAATGTAATCCCTCCCCCCAATCCCTGGTTTGTGTTTGGGTCGGTGGCCTTCACAATAAACCATGTGTCAGTGTCAGTGTCAATGTCTCTGTCTTTTTAACATGCTTCGGGCTTTGAGTCTTGTGAAAAATCAACGTACAAACTAACGTAAGTACACACAGACCCAAGTGATCAATGTGTCATCTAATTCAAATAACACCAGCCATTACGTGAGAAAAATTATTATAGTGATTGTCGCGCGCGCTCGCGCGCGCGCGCGTGTGTGTATCTCTGTGTGCGCGCGTGTGTTTATATGTGCGTGCGTGCGTGCGTGTATTTGTGTGTGTGTGTGTGTGTGTGTGTGTGCATGTCTGTGTGTATGTGTCTGTGTGTGTATGTATGTATATGTATATGTATGTGCGTATGTATTATGTATGTATATACGTAGGTGTATGTATGTATGCATGTGTATGTATGTATGTATTATGTATGTATATACGTAGGTGTATGTATGTATGTATGCATGTCTGTATGTATGTGTGCATGTGTATATGTGCGTGTCTGTGTGTGCGCCAGTGTATGTATGTATGTTTGTGTGCGTGTGCATGTGTGTGTGTGTGTAAATGAGTATGTGTGTGTGTAAATGTGCAAGTGAGTGTGTGTATGTGTGTGTGGGTGCGTATGTATATACATATGTATATATATATATATATGTCTGTCTGTATGTATGTGTGTGTGTGTGTGTGTGTGTGTGTGTGTGTGTGTTTGTGTGTGCATGTATGTGTGTGTAGCATGTCTGAGTGTATATGTGTGTAAATATGTGTGCCAGTATGTACGCGTGTGTGTACGTGCGTGTGTACGTGTGTGTGTGTGTGTGCGTGTGTACGTGCGTGTGCGTGTGTGTAAATACCGCTTTATAAGATACTTGTGATCTTCATTTTCTATCTGTTATAAAACAGCAGTGTATCAACAATTTCTTCCCCACATCCAGGGTGGTTGCTGTCTGATCACAAGTGTTGTGTGTCACTCCATCATCACACCACAGGAGACACGTGGCTGTAATACCATGGCCCTACTGTATTCCACCCCATGGCGGGTCACAGACAACTCTACACAGACCCTCCCTGAACCAGAAGACGCCAAAAGCCACCATTTTCTGAGTGTGGAACAAAAAGACGCCATAGCTTTGGTCATCAACATCGTCAGAGGTATTTTCATCGTCATTGCCATTCCAGCCACCATTTGCAACGTTGTTGTCTTCACTCGAAGGGACATGCGCACTGCCACGAGTGCTTACGTCATCGGAATCAGCTGCGCACAAATCTATTACGTCATCATCACAAATATCGGCACAGTCATGAGGGTGTATATTCCGGGTCCTTCATCAGGGTTGGCGTTTTGTATCCGAGGTTATTTTTCTATGTATGTGTCTACGTACGGTACGACTGTCGCCCAAAGAGCCATGTATGTTCTGATTTGCTTGGTTTCTACAGAGAGACTGTATGCCGTGTATAGGCCACTTCATGTGCACAGTTTCTTTCTGTGTAAGTATCCTCTGGTGTGTATTGTAAGCACCTTTATCATGTCTGCAGTATGGCATGTGTATCTGCCCGCTAAATATTATATCCAGCTCACCGCGTCAGCCACTTCCGGTCAAACACTTTGCTATTTTAAAACGACTTGGCTGTACAGCCAACATAAAGCTGTCAACGATTTTTTCGGGTTGTCGGCGAAATTCGTCATGACCTATTTCGCTCATGGTGTACAGATCTTGCTGAACGTGCTCACTATACTGGCCCTGCGCTATCACCGTATCAGCACCAAGCACGCGCACGTGCAGACGTCCACCAATGAGGAAGCGAGAAAGCAGACAGAGAGACAGATGACGGTAACAATCCTCGTCACCACCATCTGTTACGTCATTCTGTCTCTTCCGTCAGCGACACTGAACGTCCTGACAACCGTTATCGAGGGATTTCGAGACAAGGGCAAGTACACCGTCAGTTACGAGCTGTTCTCCCATTTCGCCTTTCTCTTCCTAACGGTAAGCTGCAGCGTGGATTTCCTGTGTTTCCTCAAACTGAGTTCTCGTTACAGACAGACATTCCAGCGCGTTATTCTGAGGCGGCAAAAGGAACCCAAACTGTCTTAGAAAGATATATAACTGTTGTTAGTGGTGTCGGAAAAGCCTAGGCAATGATGTTTAACATGTCGTCTGTTTCGTGGTTAATGATCAATAAAGCCAACCGACAAACAAAACGACAAACAAACCACCTGGAGTATTTTACGCCCGTCAAACATAACAAGATTCTCAACAAAATTGTGCATGATAACTTAGTTTCATCAGTCTTGTTACGGTGTACAATCTTGCCATGTAGTAAATTAGGGACGCGAATACTGACATATTCATTCCATGGCCTATCTATAAGCTCTGCTTGCAGTGTGTCTTGTGTCACTTAGTCGTCTCTTTAAAGACACCCCATCCCCTTCCCAAGTGAGCATGCTGGAGGTTCTTTCAGTACAAATAGCATCCCCACCTTCAGAAATGTCCTCTTTTCTTTCATTCTTTGTGTTACTGCCTCGTTCCTTCACTTTCTGTCAACCTTTCCCATCATTTTCTGCCTTGCTGGTCCAATGTATTCTTTAATCCTTCGACTCCCGCACCCTGTCCACCAGCATCTTGCACTGTCAACCATGCTAGCAAAGCAAAAGCTTAATCCTTTGACTGCTTCACCCTATCCACCAACTTCCTGCAGGAGGCTGGTGGATAGGGTGAGGGATCCAAAGAGTTAAGTTTCTGCAGCTAGTGGATAGGGTGCGGGAGTCATAGGGTTAAAGCCTTACAATCTTTTTCGTTAAGATTGATACCTGGGGATATGTGTTAAGTGTATTTACATGGGGATATGTGTTAAGTGTATTTACCTGGGGATATGTGTTAAGTGTATTTACCTGGGGATATATGTTAACTGTAACTGGGGATATGTGTTAAGTGTATTTACCTGGGGATATGTGTTAAGTGTATTTACCTGGGGATATGTGTTAAGTGTATTTACCTGGGGATACGTGTTAAGTGTATTTACCTGGGGATATGTGTAAGTGTATTTACCTGGGGATATGTGTTAAGTGTATTTACCTGGGGATATGTGTTAAGTGTATTTACCTGGGGGATATGTGTTAAGTATTTACGTGGGGATGTGTTAAGTGTATTTACGTGGGGATATGTGTTAAGTGTATTTACCTGGGGGATATGTGTTAAGTGTATTTACCTGGGGATATGTGTTAAGCGTATTTACATGGGGATATGTGTTAAGTGTACTTACCTGGGGATATGTGTTAAGTGTATTTACCTGTGGATATGTGTTAAGTGTATTTACCTGTGGATATGTGTTAAGTGTATTTACCTGGGGATATGTGTTAACTGTATTTACCTGGGGATATGTGTTAAGTGTAACTGTGGATATGTGTTAAGTGTAACTGTGGATATGTGTTAAGTGTAACTGTGGATATGTGTTAAGTGTATTTACCTGGGGATATGTGTTAACTGTATTTACCTGGGGATATGTGTTAAGTGTAACTGTGGATATGTGTTAAATGTAACTGTGGATATGTGTTAAGTGTAACTGGGGATATGTGTTAAGTGTATTTACCTGGGGATATGTGTTAAGTGTATTTACCTGGAGATATGTGTTAAGTGTATTTACCTGGGGATATGTTAAGTGTAACTGGGGATATGTGTGAAGTGTATTTACCTGGAGATATGTGTGAAGTGTATTTACCTGGGGATATGTGTGAAGTGTATTTACCTGGGGATATGTGTTAAGTGTATTTACCTGGGGATATGTGTTAAGTGTATTTACCTGGGGATATGTGTTAAGTGTATGTACCTGGGGATATGTGTTAAGTATAATTGGAGATATGTGTTACGTGTATTTTTGGTTGTAAGGAAATGTGATGTGCAGCAGCAGTTTTTGGTCATTTTGGCCAGTTAGTGAAGTTAGTTCTGTTTGTACATTGGTCTTCAGGTTTGTTCTGTTAACCCTTTTGTGATGGTTTGGGTGGAATGGTCAGCGTCAGGGACATGTCCTTAGATTACATGTGGGAATGGTCAACGTCAGGGACATGTCCTTAGATTACATGTGGGAATGGTCAACGTCAGGGACATATCTATAGATTATATGTGGGAATGGTCAACGTCAGGGACATATCTGTAGATTACATGTGGGAATGGTCAACGTCAGGGACATGTCTGTAGATTATATGTGGGAATGGTCAGCACCAGGGACTTGTCCATAGATTACATGTGGGAATGGTCAGAACCAGGGACATGTCCATAGATTACATGTGGGAATGGTCAGAACCAGGGACATGTCCATAGATTACATGTGGGAATGGTCAACGTCAGGGATATGTCTGTAGATTACATGTGGGAATGGTCAACGTCAGGGACATATCTGTAGATTACATGTGGGAATGGTCAACGTCAGGGACATGTCCATAGATTACATGTGGGAATGGTCAACGTCAGGGATATGTCCTTACATTACATACATGAATGCACTGATCTGTGTATTTCCATTCCTTTTGTTTTCCAGCTTTCGCTGTTCAGAACTAGCGAGGTGTTGTGTGTGTTTTGAGATGGTTATCCACCTGATATGGCTCTGCACAGTCGGCTGGGCTTTAAACAACAACAACAACAACAAGAATAATAATACTAATACTAATACCAACACTAATACTAAGAATGATAATAATAACAGTAATAGATGAGTACTGTCCACATGATCTCTGACCTTGAGTCTCTACCACCTCACCTCCCTACGATCTCAAGATTACTGGACACTTGTTTTCTTCATGTCCAGTTATCTAACATTTTGGGTAATAAATGATGAATTATTTACACACATACAGAGAATGGCAAACCTCAACCCCTAACCTTTCTGTAAACAGCAGAAGCAACAGCGGTCCGAACCCGAAGCCCCAGACAGCCTGACTGATGGTAGACTTGCTTGTCCATGACTGCCTGCACCAAGGTGGACAGGAACAGCAGCACAGACAGGAAGTAGCCGCGCCACATTGGGGCGCCATCTTTGTTCTCCATGAAGTCGATCAGCAACCTGCATGTAACAAGCAATGGTGCACAGGACGGTTAGGAATAAAGAAGTCACTTAACCCTTTGATTCCTGCATCTTGTTAATCAGCATCCTGCTTTGTCAACCATGTTAGCAAAGCGAAAACTTAACCCTTTGACTCCATCATCCCATTCACCAGCTTTTTGCTGGAGTCAAAGAGTTAAGTTTTTGCAGTAGTTGGATAGGGTGCAGGAGTTACAGGGTTAATCTCCACTGACTTAAAACAGCACAGATTTCAACACAAGACGATGGACGCAATAATCAGGTGGTTAAGTCATTAGACAGACTTCCAATCGGAAAGTCTGGGTTCCGTCACGTGTTCACCTTCAGAACTCAGAACTCAGAAAATGTTTATTGTACATCGGCCTTAAGCCACAATACATGCATGGGGAAGGGGTGGGGAGGGTTTCGGGTTTTCTGATGTTTTCATACAAGTTCTACAATCAAACTGCAGTCACATTGTCCTCTTCTATCGTTTACCGTCACATAAGCTGCAATACATTCATTTGTATTCCAGTCCATACTCCTTAATTGGTCAGCCAAAAATATTTATCATTAATCACATCTATATCATTCATCCAACTGTCAATTTTACAATAATTGGCTATCAGACAAACAAATCATTCAATTAGTGCACAGATCTGTCGTTTCTTGTGTCCTTCAAGATCCTGTCAGTAAAGTCATTGTGTGACGTGGCCAGGTGAGTAACACATCCAACTTCCATTTGGAAGATCTGGGTTTGATTCTGCCCGGGTACCTGCTGTCTGCTGGGTACAGGATGGAAGATTTCACGTTCTTCCACATTAACATGCCTGCAGACCGCTTAGTGCCTAAACCCACCTCCTGCATCATGCAGAATATCATATATGTGCGTTAAAGATCTTATAAGATATGTCGCTGTCCGTTGGCTTAATGTGGAAACAGGAAAACACCCAGCATGCATGCCTACTAAGTGAGAACATACAGACTCATCATCATCATCATCATCATCATCATCATCATCATCATCATCATCATCTATCATCATCATCATCATAAATCATCATCATCACATCATCATATCATCATTCACATCATCATCATCACATCACATCATCATCATCATCACATCATCACATCATCACATCATCATCATCATCATCACATCATCATCATCACATCATCATCACATCATCATCATCACATCATCATCACATCATCATCATCATCACATCATCATCACATCATCATCACATCATCACATCATCATCATCATCATCACATCATCACATCATCATCACATCATCATCATCATCACATCATCACATCATCATCATCATCATCATATCATCATCATCACATCATCATCATCACATCATCATCATCATCACATCATTATCATCACATCATCATCATCATCACATCATCATCACATCATCATCATCATCACATCATCATCATCACATCACATCATCACATCATCATCACATCATCATCATCATAATCATCATCACATCATCATCACATCATCATCATCATAATCATCATCACATCATCACATCATCATCATCATCATCATCATCACATCATCATCATCATCATGTGCCTTGCTGCATGACATTGGCGATCAAGGCCCTTCATATGAATTTTTTTTTGTCGTTGCAAGTATATCTCCCACCTTTTCTGTCCTCATCCACTCTGCAAAACTGATAGTTTCTTCCTGGTTCGACGTGATGTTCTTTTTCCCTATAACTTGCCTGTTGTGACTAGGTGCTCAAATTTCTCTTATCTCATAAAATGTCTTATAAATGTTGCTTGTCTTTTCCACATCTTCGTTAATGTTCTTTTTGTGTTCATCTCTTACAGGACTTTTTTTGTTGTTGCTGTCTGTGGAACTCAACATTCTTCTTAGGAACCACGTTTCAATTACCTCAATCTTGTTCTGACTTTGCTTGTTGTCTGTCCACGCTTTGCATCCATACAACAGTATTGGTTCTGTATAACAGTGAAGAACTCAGTTCCTGGTGTAAACTGATAGGCATGTAGATTGTGCAGAGAAAAAACACCGCCTTCACATTGTGGGCAAAACAACGAGCATACAGGCTAACGACAAAATCAAATCGCTTTACCAAAACAAACATATGAACAAACAAATCATCTGAATATTTTGTAGATAACGAAAACAGCAATACAAACTATCCGAATCGGTATTAGGGTGGATGCACGGTGCATGACGCAGAGGCCGGATGGAGAGTTAAGGTTGTGACTCACATGATGACGTGAAAAAGGAAACAGACTTTAGCCACACAGACCCTAATGTTACGGTGGTTGTGTAGCGATCTGTCTGTGGTATGGTTTGTGTGGGAGTGGACGTTAAACCCCAAACAATAAACAAATATGGTTGTGTGGGAGTGGATGTTAAACCCCAAACAATAAACAAATATGGCTTGTGTGGGAGTGGATGTTAAACCCAAACAATAAACAAATATGGTTTGTGTGGGAAGTGGATGTTAAACCCCAAACAATAAACAAATATTGCTTGTGTGGGAGTGGACGTTAAACCCCAAACAATAAACAAATATGGCTTGTGTGGGAGTGGACGTTAAACCCCAAACAATAAACAAATATGGCTTGTGTGGGAGTGGACGTTAAACCCCAAACAATAAAC
>JAPXFY010006098.1:0-5000 GCA_030674185.1 Monoplex corrugatus
ATCCAATAAAAACACAATGTTCTTACCCAGGCAGCAGCAGAGCCGGAAACAGAGGCAGCTTCTAGATGTTGCCTTCATTAACCTGACCAAAGCGTTTGATCTGGTTAGCAGTTGATGCCTTTCTGCTCTTCTTGAGAACACACCCAACCTACAGAATTTCGTCGTCTCTTTCCATGACGGCATGCAAGGGGGCAGTGCAGTTTGAGTATCATCATCAGAGCCATTACCCAATCAAAGCCGAGTGAAGTAGGGCAGCGTCCTTGCCCCAATGGACAGTGTGCATCTACACACTAGGTCTGGTTCAAGCTTCTGTACACCTTAGAGTAGAGATAAAAACACACCAGGTACTGATCCTGGAGACAATCTTCACTGATAACACCACGCTGACATCTCAGACACAGCCTGGTCTGCAGCGCTAGTCAACTCCTTGGTGCATGTTCGCCAAGAGTTTGATCTCATCATCACTCCGAAGAAGATAGAAATCATGGAGCAAAACGTCAGTGAATATGCCAGCATCACAGATCACACCTTGCATTTGGTCAATGAAATTGACTGACATAGGATTGACACATTCACTGCTCTGGAAGACGTTGGTGATAGTGAGGAACAATAGACAAAGTTGAGAAATGAAGCTTGTGAAGAAATCCCTAAGGCAGAGAGAAAAGCAAAGGAAGCTTGGCTGAACACAAAATGCAAAGAGATAGAAGACCGACACAAAATGGATCCTTAGGGTATGTACAGATGAATTGAAGAAATTGTCCACAGGAAAAATACAAGCACATCAACTGGTTACTTGAAATCGAAAGATGGCACGCTTATCACGGAAAAAGACAAAATACTGAACAGATGGAGAGAGTACATTAAAGACCTTTTTCAGGATGGCAGAAACGAAGAACACATTATAAAAAAGATCTTTGAAGGACCACCCATAATGAAAGATGAAGTTAGAGCAGCACTGAAAAAGATGAAACTAGGAAAAGTCCCAGGACACAGACAACATTACTACAGAGATGATTGAAGCCCTGAAGGAATTTGGTATTAAAAAATAACTCCTCCTAAATGAAATTTACGACACTGGAAAAATCCCCAAAGATATGTCAAAATCAATTTTCATTGCACTTCTAAAGAAGACAGGGGCTATAGAATGCGAACTCCATCGCACAATCAGTTTGATGAGTCATGTAACAAAAGCCCTGTTAAGAATAATCATGATGAGGACAAGGAATAGAATCAAAAGAGAAATAGCAGAAGAACAGTGTGGATTTGTGGAAGTGAAGGGAACTGTTAATGCCATATACATCCTAAGAACTATCATAGAGAGGTCAATTGAGATGAATAAGGATTTGCATTTATGTTTTGTAAACTAAACCAAGGCTTTCGATCGGGTACGACATGAAGAATTGATCAACCAACTGGAAAGACTCAATGTTGATGGAAAAGATCTACGAATAATCAGGAATATGTATGGAAACAAATAGCTGCAATGAGAATAGAAAACAATATAAGCTCTTTCCAAAGCATCAAAAGAGGAGTCAGACAGGGTTGTGTTTTGTCACCAGATCTGTTTTCACTTTACAGCGAAAACGTCACGAGAAACCTAGAAGAAGACCCTGGATTAAAGGTTGGAGGGAAAATGATAAACAAAATTCGATACGCAGATGACACCGTGCTAATTGCAGAAAATGAAAGGAAACTACAAAACCTTGTGAATATACTAGAAATAGAAAGCAAAGGTAAGGGGTTGGAGCTAAACAGCAGGAAGACTGAAGTCATGGTGATCAGTAAAAAACATGAAATCCCCTCATGCAAAATAACAGCAAATGGCACAATCTTGACACAGGTTAATAAGTTCAAATACCTGGGAACGATCATTTCATCAGACGGCAGATGCACATCGGAAATAGCCGACAGAATCGGCCAAGCCAAAATAGCATTCAAGAAGATGACAAGCATTCTTACCAACAGATGCCTATCAATTAACATCAGGAAGAGAGTCTTTGAATGTTACATAGAACCAATACTGTTATACGGATGTGAGGCGTGGACAGTCAGCAGGTAAAGCCAGAGCAAGATTGAGGCAGCCGAGATGTGGTTTCTAAGAAGAATGTTGACAGTTCCATGGACAGCAAAGAAAACAAACGAGACAGTCTTAATGGAGGCAGACACAAGTAGGTCACTCATAAGGAAGATTAGGAAAAGACAGGCAACATTTATATGCCATTTTATGAGGAAGGGGGATTGGAGCACCTGGTCACAACGGGAAAGCTGGAGGGAAGGAGTGCACCAGGTAGACTCAGGGAGAAAATGCTGGACAGACTTGCAGAAAGGCTGGGGACGAGGAGGGTGGGGGAGATGCTAGGGGCAACGAGAGATAGAGACAGATGGAAGTCCATGATCGCCAACGCCATGCGGCAGGGCACCTGATAATGATGATGAGGATTGACAGTGTCCAGCAACTTGTCCATCAACACAGAGCTCAACAGGCACATAGGGAAAGCTGTCAATGCCTTGGCCAAACAATCCAAGAGAATGTGGGGCAAGAACTAGCTCACCATAGCTCACAAGATGGAACACTATCGCGTCTGCATACTGACAAACATATGTGCACCAAGAGCATTGCCCTAGTAGCTTCCATTTGCAGTGTTTTCAGAGAATCCTTGGCATTTTCTGGAAGGATCATAATGCAAACAAGGACACTCTGGACCAGGCCAACATGCTAAACAAGTATGCTGGGTTCACACACCAACGACTGCAACGGCGTGGTCATGTCCACCATATGCAGGATGGCAGTATCCCAGAGGACATCCTGAACAGAGAGCATGATGTGGGATCCCAGGCCAAAGTGCGTCCCCTGCGACGATATATTATGGATGTCTGCAAACGTCACCTGAAGTCCCTGATACCAGTGTGTGCACCTCGAGAGAGACAGCTACATCTCGCTGTGCCTGGCGACACGCTGTACATGCAGGCATCGCCATAGCACATGAGAAACAATCTGCTCTTTGGTTGAATAGAAGAGAGAAAGAAGGAAAGCTGTGGCAGCAACCACCTAACCAGAGCCATCAGCTTTGATGTGTAGAGACTGCCAAGGACTGCCACTCAACATTTGGCTTGTTTAGCCACAGCTAATGCTGTTCCACACACAACTGAGCGCTCAACCAGACATACATTGTCTGATCAGTAAAACAAAACCTGTCTTATGCATGGCTTACCTTACTCAATTTAATGACATTACTGTATTTTCATGATAGCTTACAAAGACTTATGCATGGCTTACCTTACTCAATTTAATTACATAACTGTATTTTCATGATAGCTTACAAAGACTTATGCATGGCTTACCTTACTCAATTTAATTACATAACTGTATTTTCATGATAGCTTACAAAGACTTATGCATGGCTTACCTTACTCAATTTAATGACTACTGTATTTTCATGATAGCTTACAAAGACTTATGCATGGCTTACCTTACTCAATTTAATGACATTACTGTATTTTCATGATAGCTTACAAAGACTTATGCATGGCTTACCTTACTCAATTTAATTACATAACTGTATTTTCATGATAGCTTACAAAGACTTATGCATGGCTTACCTTACTCAATTTAATCACATTACTGTATTTTCATGATAGCTTACAAAGACCTCTGTGTGGAAAATACATCTACCACGTTAATGCCCAGTGTTTACTACTATGTCGTTAAGTGTTTAAACAGACAAATGTTAACATCATTGCACAGTGTTTATCATTACAAGGTTGAAGTGCTGAAACAGACAGGTATAAACATCATTGCACAATGTTTACCATATCACAGTTGAAGTGCTGAAACAGACTTGTGTAAACATCATTGCACAGTGTTTACCATTACACAGTTGAAGTGCTGAAACAGACAGGTGTAAGCACCACTGGTCAGTGCTTACCATTACAACATTGCGCTGAAACAGACTTGTGTAAACATCACTGCTCTGTGTTTACCATTACAAAGTTGTGCTGAAACAGACAGGTGTAAACATCAATACTCAGTGTTTACCATTACAACGTTGTGCTGAAACAGACAGGTGTAAACATCAATACTCAGTGTTTACCATTAATGTTGTGCTGAAACAGACATGTGTGAGTGATGCGAGCCACCTGTATTCAGAAACACAATTCTTTATTGATGTGACCGCACATAACTCTAGCAGAAGTATTAAACGATCGATATGAAAAGATATTTTCATAGCAACAGACCGTTCATGCTTTGCGCGACATTAAATACATAGACATGACTGTAACAGTACAGCCATATGCAAGAAGGAATAAAAGGATACAACGATAAGGTGTTTGACAGCCATAGGCAAAAAATAGGTTGGTAACAGGAACAAACAGATACATATATAAGATGTTTGAGAGCTATGGGCAAGAAGTTTGTTGATAACAAGAATGTTTGACAGCCACAGGCAAGCAGGATGCTTACAACAAGAATGTTTGACAGCCACAGGCAAGCAGGATGCTTACAACAAGAATGTTTGAAAGCCACAGGCAAGCAGGATGCTTAAAACAAGAATGTTTGACAGCCACAGGCAAGCAGGATGCTTACAACAAGAATGTTTGACAGCCACAGGCAAGCAGGATGCTTACAACAAGAATGTTTGACAGCCACAGGCAAGCGGGATGCTTACAACAAGAATGTTTGACAGCCACAGGCAAGCGGGATGCTTACAACAAGAATGTTTGACAGCCACAGGCAAGCAGGATGCTTACAACAAGAATGTTTGACAGCCACAGGCAAGCAGGATGCTTACAACAAGAATGTTTGACAGCCACAGGCAAGCAGGATGCTTACAACAAGAATGTTTGACAGCCACAGGCAAGCAGTGTGTTGATAACAAGAACAAACAGATACAAAGATAAAGTGTTTGCTACTTCAATGTTGGCAGCAGTGATCCAACAGAGAAACAGGTATTCTGATGGAACTGGTTGATCACACTGTTAACACATCAACTGTGTTCCTT
>JAPXFY010006098.1:10000-13449 GCA_030674185.1 Monoplex corrugatus
CATTCACGTCATTTATGGAATGCGCTGCCCTTCACGTCATTTCTCATTCCCTGCCATTCACGTTGTTTTTGGATTCCCTAAACTTCATGTCATTTCTGCGTTACCTGCCCTTCACTTCATTTCTGCGTTACCTGCACTTTACAACATTTCTGTGTTACCTGCCCCTCACGTCATTTCTGTGTTACCTGCCCCTCACGTCATTTCTGTGTTACCTGCCCTTCACGTCATTTCTGTGTTACCTGCCCTTCACGTCATTTCTGCGTTACCTGCCCTTCACGTCATTTCTGTGTTACCTGCCCTTCACGTCATTTTTGCGTTACCTGTCCTTCACTTCATTTCTGCGTTACCTGCCCTTCACGACATTTCTGCGATACCTGCCCTTCACGACATTTCTGCTTTACCTGCCCTTCATGTCATTTCTGCGTTACCTGCCCTTCACGACATTTCTGCGATACCTGCCCTTCACGACATTTCTGCGATACCTGCCCTTCACGACATTTCTGCTTTACCTGCCCTTCCCTTCATTTCTGCGTTACCTGCCCTTCATGATATTTCTGCGTTACCTGCCCTTGACTTCATTTCTGAGTTACCTGCCCTTCACGACATTTCTGTGTTACCTGCCCTTCACGACATTTCTGCGTTACCTGCCCTTCACGACATTTCTGCGTTACCTGCCCTTCACGACATTTCTGCGTTACCTGCCCTTCACGACATTTCTGCGTTACCTGCCCTTCACATCATTTCTGCGTTACCTGTACTTCACGACATTTCTGCGTGACCTGCCCTTCACGACATTTCTGCGTTACCTGCCCTTCACGACATTTCTGAGTTACCTGCCCTTCACGACATTTCTGTGTTACCTGCCCTTCACGACATTTCTGTGTTACCTGCCCTTCACGACATTTCTGCGTTACCTGCCCTTCACGACATTTCTGCGTTACCTGCCCTTCACGACATTTCTGCGTTACCTGCCCTTCACATCATTTCTGCGTTACCTGTACTTCACGACATTTCTGCGTGACCTGCCCTTCACGACATTTCTGCGTTACCTGCCCTTCACGACATTTCTGCGTTACCCGCCCTTCACGACATTTCTGCGTTACCTGTCCTTCACGACATTTCTGCGTTACCTGCCCTCACGTCATTTCTGCGTTACCTGCCCTCACGTCATTTCTGCGTTACCTGCCCTCACGTCATTTCTGCGTTACCTGCCCTCACGTCATTTCTGCGTTACCTGCCCTCACGTCATTTCTGCGTTACCTGCCCTCACGTCATTTCTGCGTTACCTGCCCTCACGTCATTTCTGCGTTACCTGCCCTCACGTCATTTCTGCGTTACCTGCCCTTACGTTATTTTTGCATTCCCTTTCTTTCTCATCATTTTTAGATTCCCTGGGTTTTTTTGCGTCAATCGCGTGTTCTGCTTCTGAAGAAAACATAAAAAAGTGATTCTTGTACGGTAATCTGTCTCTCTCTCTCTCTCTCTCTCTCTCTCTCTCTCTCTCTCTCTCTTTCTCTCTTTCTCTCTCTCTCTCTCCCTCTCTCTCTTGCTGTCTCTGTCTGCTTGTCTGTCTGTCTGTCTCTGTCTCTCTCTCTCTCTTGCTGTCTTTGTCTGTTTGTCTGTCTGTCTGTCTATCTCTGTCTGTCTCTTTCTCTCTCTCTCTCACTCTGTCAGTCTTGCTGTCTCTGTTTCTCTCTCTCTCTCCTCTCTCTGTGGCTATGCCTCTCTTTCCATTTGCCTTCCTCTTTCTTTTTTTCTCTCTCTGTCTGTCTGTCTGTCTCTCTTCTCTTTCTCCTCCTCTCTCTGTTCTCCTCTCTCTCTCTCCTCTCTCTCTCTGTCTCTCTCTCTTCTCCTCTGTCTCTTCTTTATATGTATAGAGAAAGGGTTTGTGGCATTTGCTGTCCCATCTCAGTGGCCTTTATCCCAAATCACTCATTTCCATCCCCACAGCACACCACTAGCCACAAGTTCGTTTAGTCCATGCCCCAGTGCCAGGAAGCCCACGGGAGCCAGACATGTCATACGGCCACCCACCAGACAAAACACTGCACTGTTACTGTGTTACTTCCTTAGAGTGTAACAGTGCCTATTCTGATCCAACTTATTAAGTACACTGCCTGCTATATGTACCCCACCCCCACCCTTACTGAGGACAGTATTTTGTCATGGAGTTGGAGTTATTTCAAGATGGATTCACCACGCTCAGACAGCTCCTTATGCGTTCCTACCAAATCTGCCAGCAATTATCTAACAGATTTCCTGAAACTGCACAAAACACTATGCGTTGGCAATGTCTTGAAACGGGGAAAGTGGTGAAGGGACCTAGTAAACACCAAGCTGACACCACGAGAATGATGGAAACTTTCAGATGAGCAGCAGACCAGACGGTGTTAATGTTGCCGGCTGGGATTGAACTCAAGATATCAGATCTTGAGTCCATGGCGCTAACAACCAGCCTGCTAAGCTCAGTCATGGAACCAGACCAAGTGAGAGACCTTTAAGTAAGAAGACCACTACCACAGCCCTCCAATGATAACTACTGTGAACCACTGACCCCCAAAGACCCCCACGTGTATCCACTGAAGACATGGAACAGGTTAAAGAAACCGAAACTGATGTCACTTTGAGATCATTACATGAAATGACACATAATCCGGGACACTGTTCATGATTCTATAATGATTAATGATTTTATGATAATGGGGATGATGATCATGATGCTATGGAGTTCCAACTAAGATTGAGACTGCGTGACAGGGCGGCACTCTATGCTATCAGACCTGTGTCGAGAAATATGTAAACTTGTAATGTCAGAAGCAGTGTAGAAAGGTCACGAGGGGTATACATTCAGTTGTGATCTCAGAGATAAGAAGGTGCAAAACGATTAATACATGTGTAGCAGAACGCATTGATTTTATGTGAACTTCTTTAAGTAACAGACAACCAGAGGAGAAACTGAAGCAACGAAGTGACATGATCGTGCCGCCATTTACTGGGGACAAGGTCGGAAGAAGAAATCCGATAACACCAGAGGCAGTGACAGAAGAAGCAGAGGAGTCAGGCAGCAGAATAACAATAATCGATAGAACACAATGCAATAGAAGTCGTGAGTGTGACTACTGCTGCAGTTAAAACAGACCAGCAAACAAAACCACATCTCTACAGTTGACATAAACAAGACTGACAGACGTGACAAATGACATTCTGCATAGATTTGAGGACCAAGAACAACGCCAAGGTTCTTGACTGAATCAGAAAGTACGATAGCGTTGTGACATTCTTGATTAGAACAAAATGTTATAGTGAAAAATTTGGGTTTGACGCCGATGAACATCACTTGAGTCTTTCCTCTATTCGAATGTGACCTATTCTGTGTCATCCAGTTCTGGATTTCAATATAGCAGTCTAACGCTTCATGGAAGAAAAGTTGAAAAGTTTTTGGAGAAGCA
>JAPXFY010006099.1:0-5000 GCA_030674185.1 Monoplex corrugatus
ACAGAAATCAATTTTGAGAAAAAGTCAAAACATCCCAGATAGACCCTCAGTCACCTTTTCAAGCTCCTGGTGCTGTTCGACTGACTGCGAGTTAAGACTGATTTCGTGGTGGGAGGTCACAAATACCTTTTGTATAGCGCTATTCTCAGTTCGACTCACTGTGCTGATACATAAATAATCTCACTCACATACTAACAGCATTATTTTCACGCGCACACACACACATACACGCGCGCGCGCGCACACACACACACACACGCACACACACACACACACACACACACACACATACATACAAAGAGGGGGGGATACTTATGGAAATGCCTGCAGAAACAAATGTGTTTTGAGTTTACTTTTGAAAGTTTGAAGGGCTGGAATATCTCTTAGACTGGTCGGCAACTCATTCCATGCAGACAACACTGTGTATCCAAACGAACGGTCTCCTGCAGTCTTTAGATTAAACCCTGGGGGTACTAGGCGTTTCTCCTGCTACGAGCGGAGTGTGCGTGGCGGTCGATAAGTACACAGTGTGTCAGACAGGTAGGGAGGCAATGAGCCATCAAAATGACGGTAAGCCAACACACAGATTTTGTACTGGCAACGAAATCGGTACCTAGCGTATGGGTGTTGTATCTTTTACTGGTATCTGTATCATTCTGTCATTAGAACAGTCTTCACGATATTGTGGTTACATGTATATCTGTGTAACTCATCTTTAAGAAAAATAAGTTTATACAAAAGAAACTGAACGAAAATCACTACCAGCCATTAATTGTAAACTTGTATCACAGTACAAAAGGTCCCTACCCTTCCATTCAGTATTAACAAAGCCTCCGCTGCATATCAACATAATGAAAATAATGTCTCCTTTATCGTCTTTCGTCTATCTCTGAAGGGAAGAAATAGGTAGATAAATAAATAAGTTATCGATAAGAAATAATAACGATTAATACACACACATAAACACATATATACACACAAGCACACATACACGTGCTCACACACACACACACACACACACACACACACACACACACACACACACACACAACACGCACACACACGAGCGCGCGCGCACACACACACACACACACACGCACGCACACACACACACACACACACACGCACGCACACACACACACACGCACACACATCACGATGCCAGAAAACTGTATAATAAATCATGCAACAAAGTGTAACAAAACAAAACAAAAGAACAAAATCAAAAACCAAAATACATACATACACGTACACACATACACATACCAACCGACAGAGACACCAAAGACAAAAAAAAAAACAAAATAAAACAAAACAAAATAAAATACAATGATAAATTTAAAGACATATAGACAACACACAACAAACAAACGACAAACACACAGTGTGACAACCTTCACCGTTGTCCAACTGTCATTTCCATTTCTTCACATTTCCTTTATCTCCGTTTCAGAAAGAAACGCTTTCCGTTCTACACTGTAACAGTCTGCACAATGGAACCAGAAGAAAAAAAAACACGAAAGAAGAATAAGAACGCGTATTTAATACAACAAGACAAGACAGGTGCAAATTTTCGCCCAACTGGCCTTTGTCAAGCGTAAGATTACAAACAAACAAACACCAGATACAAAAATTAGTAGAAAAAGACTGAAACTTCCCTGCTGGTGGGTCCAGTGTGAGAAAAGGTATTCCTTTGCCTTTGCCCAAGCCTTTAACCTGGCTGTCTTCTTTTTCACAACCAGACGCAGCAGCAGGGAAGTTTCAGTCTTTTTCTACTAATTTTTGTATCTGGTGTTTGTTTGTTTGTAATCTTACGCTTGACAAAAGCCAGTTGTTGAAAATTTGCGCCTGTCTTGTCTTGTTGTATTAAATACGCGTTCTTATTCTTTTTTCGTGTTTTTTTTTTCTGGTTCCTGTTTGCTTGAACACGGGCAGTCACACTTGTTTTGGAGTCTACACAATGTTATGGTATTTAAGATGACACTAATGTTTGTCTGAATGATGAAGGCCCTTGTTTATATTTTCAAAGTAGATTTTTAGCCACTTCCTCTAATTATTCAGTTTTGAGTAAGACGATCAATGGTATGATGACGCTTATTTTGTTCGGGGGTGTATGTCTTTTAAGTGTCTGAGGATTTCGGACTTTCGAAGATGCAGAATTTGGGTTGTAGCGGCATTACCTGTGAGATAGTCGGCACGTTCATTTCACCTAACATTAGAATGTCCGGGGCAGTATATCCACGTGAGATTTTGTAGATCGATACAGCTCATTGATCTCTGTCAACTACCTTCTGTTAGTTCGGGGTACCTACTCCATTTTGAAGGGGGTTCATCAAGTCAGCCAGGTTAAATCCCCCGTGGAGATGTCAGGGGCTCTTTCAGAGTAAATAGTATTCCCACCTTCTGGAAATTATGTGCTAGAAATTTCCTCTTTTCTGTCGCTGTCTTTGTTTCTGCCTTGTTCCTTTGCTTTCTGTCATTTCTTCCTATCATTTTCTGCCTTGCTGGTCCATTCACCTGTATGAAGTCTTATGTTCTTTTTCTTAGGATTGATAATTGGGTACACGTATTAAGTGTATTTTAGGCTGCAGAGAAGTGAGATATGCGGAAGCAATTTTAGGTAATTTATGTCCGTTTTTACATTGTTTTGGTGTCCTTAGGTAAGCTTAAATTTGTATTCAGATGTGGTTTTTAAATCCCCTGTGCGATAAATTGGACGGAGTGGTCAACACCAGGGGCATGTCCTTAGATTATGTGCGCGAATACATTGATATATGTACATAATTTTCTTTTCTTTTTTCCCTTGTTGAAGTTTTCTTAATTTTCGTTTTTTTTTTCCCTGTTGAAGTTTTGTATGTTTTGAGGCGGTTATAATCCTGATATGGCTCCACGCAGTCGGCTGGGCCTTAAAACAACAATAACAATAACAATAACAAGTCAGGATAAAGGCTTGACTTACTTTCACAGGCTGTGGGTAAGGGCAGCTGCATTTTTCCATGTACTTTTTCCTGTTCTAAAGCCTCCTTCATTTGGTGGTAGTGTATCTTCTAGGTCTCCAGTTAGTTTCTGTGCTATTATATTTCCCATAGATCTGTTGTGACAGTCTAGTTTGCTGACATCGATGTGCCTCAAGTTTTTCTTCGTCTGATGCTTCTTCAAGGTCACAGTGACTTTTTGAAAAATACGAAATATGACTCTTCTTTCATGAAAATGGATATTGCTAGAATGCCTTGACCATATTGATTTTTCTTGCAATGAAACGTGTATTCATACACTGTTCATCGTAATTGTTAGCATACAACACTGTGCTGTGTTACTATTTAAAACAATGAATTATAAGCAGAGAAAGATAGAGAAAGGGGGAGAGAGCAGGAGGGAGGGAGGTATTGAGAGAACGAGAGAGCGAGACAGAAGGACAGACAGACACAGAGAGAGAAAGAGAGAGAGAGAAATGGAGAGAGAGAAAGAGAGAGAGAGAGAATGATTTTCCAACGGTAAAAGCTATTGGCTAGAAGACATTTTTCAAACTTACCGTTGCTATTCTCCACACTTGACATTTGTTTACAGCAACAAGTACAGCTCAAGGATGACACATACTGAATACTAAAATTAAGATAACATTACAATGACATCAAGAAACGCACACAGTCAGCACTTAAAAATAGATAGATAGACTGACAGATAGACAGATAGATAGATAGATAGGTAGATAGATAATTAGATAGATAGATAGATAGATAAATAGATTGATAGATAGTGTAGATAGGTACTCGTAGATAAACAGATGAGCAAGTAGATAAATTAATGAATAAGTAAATAAATAAATAAAGATAATGTTAATAACATCAATGATGATGCTGATGATGATTATGATGATTATGATATTAATGATGATGGTAATAATAAGAAGAAGAAGAACAAAATGATGACGATGATAGTGATAATGATAATAATAATAATAATAATAAACAATGGCTAACAGATAGATGAGCAAGCAAGAGAGAGAGAGAGAGAGAGAGAAGGGATGATAAAATGAATCTTTATTCCCAACGACATAGATGAAACACAAACCAGTGACATGCCTGACATTGCTAATAGAGTTATATTCAAACAAAAGAAAGAATGTAAATAAGACATTGTAGATAGAGTAACATTTAAAGAAAACAGACAAAAACAGTAACACGAGGAAAAAACACAAAGTGAAGTAC
Organism: Monoplex corrugatus; assembly: GCA_030674185.1. Taxonomy (NCBI): domain Eukaryota; kingdom Metazoa; phylum Mollusca; class Gastropoda; order Littorinimorpha; family Ranellidae; genus Monoplex; species Monoplex corrugatus. The sequence goes on from JAPXFY010006099.1 coordinate 4,209, forward strand.
AACAGTTCACCATGAATACATGAATATATGAACAATTTCCAGTGTGTGTGTGTGTGTGTGTGTGTGTGTGGGTGTGGGTGTGGGTGGGTGTGGGTGTGGGTGTGTGTGTGCGTGTGTGTGTGTGTGTGTTTGTGTGTGTGTGTGTGTGCGCGCGTGTTTGTGTGTGTGTGTGAGCGTGCGTGCGTATGTGCATATATGTGTGTTTGTACCTACGTGTGCATGTATGCGCATAAAAATCATTCAAGAATACATTTCAGTGCTGAAGTGAATGAAAATATCATGGTTTCAGTCAAGCCATTTCACTTAGGAAAGTACAATTACACATACTATGATCGTCCCACATTAATTATACATGTATTCAAACATAAATGAGTTTGTCGTTTTACTGCCGTCAACATCATCAGCGTGTGCGACAACCCACTCATAATTTAACACAAGAGAAAGGAGCATGTAAACAATAAAGAGCACAAATGATACTGGTAAACGTTCAGTTGGAAAGAGAGAGAGAGAAAGAGAGAGAGAGAGAGAGAGAGAGAGAAAGAAATTGAGAGAAAGAGAGAGAGAGGGAGAGAGAGAGGGGGGGAGAGAAAGAGAGAGAAAGAGAGAAAGAAAGAAAGAGAGAGGGAGAGAGGGAGAGAAAGAGAGAGAAAGAGAGAGAGAGAGAGAGAAAAGAGAGAGAGAAGGAGGGAGAGAGAGAGAGAGAGACAGACAGAGACAGACAGACAGACAGAGAACGAAAATGGATCAATGAATTTTGTATTTCCAGTAGTATAGACATGATAAGCACACACG
>JAPXFY010006099.1:10000-13449 GCA_030674185.1 Monoplex corrugatus
TCAGATCACATCCCCATACGTCTTACCCTAAACCATACTACTGAAATAGACGCCATACCACAAGATAGTTTACCCAAGTTTAATTATAAAAACGCTGACTGGATCAGTTTTAAGGCAATCCTTGAAAAGACAAGAACAGATATATCTGAAGCAATGAACATAAACGACATGTACGAAGTTTTCTGTAACTCACTCTTAAGAGCTGCTAACATTTCAATTCCAAAACTAACAGTGTCGAAAATAGGAAAACACCATGGAAATGTCTGGTGGAATGAGGATTGTCAAAAAGCAGTGAACGAAAAGAAAGAAAAATACAAAATCTATTTAGCAAACAAGTCACCTGAAAATCATACAGCGATGAAAAGTGCCAACATTAAATGTAACAGAATCATAGAGCAAGCCAAAGAACAACACTGGACATCTTTTTGTAAATGTGAAGTAAATTACCACAAAGACATGATAAAGATTTGGGAAAAACTAAAATTAATGAAAAACGGGATTAAGTTGACATCAATTCCAGCAAATTTAGAAAATAACCTTTTTCCTAGCTCATCGGAAAAAGCAGAAGCTTTTGCAGACGTGTTTGCTGAGGCCTGTCGTGTAGAAGGACTTCCTGTCTCTGATAGAAATTATAGGGAACGAGAAGAAAAGAAAGATGTATATAAGGATCCTGCCTCTGACAATACTCACTACATAAATGCATCACTCACACTTCAAGAATTAAAAGATGCCATTCAGTCCCTTCCAAGTAAAAAAAATGTCAGTTGGACTAGATGCAATTTCCAATGAGATGCTGAAAAATTTACCAGAAATTTTATAATCTTGCTACATGACATATTTCAAAAATGCTGGAATAGTGGGAAAATGCCTAACAACTGGAAAGAAATAATAGTGGTTCCTGCACTAAAACCAGGCAAATGTAATACTGATTTGAAAAACTACAGGCCAATTGCATTAACATCACACGTATGTAAACTAATGGAGAAAATAATCTTAAAGAGACTGATGCACTATTGTGAAAAGAATAAAATAATACCAGTAAATCAGGCAGGATTTCGAAAAGGCAGGTCACCAGTAGAAATCCTAACAAAGCTAACTACTAACATAAAACAACAATTTGCAAGACGTCAATGTGTTTTAGCTACATTTTTTTATATAACTAAAGCATACGATCAAGTGTGGCACTCCCGATTGTTATTTAAATTTAAAAGTATTGGGCTGACAGGTCACGTTTTTGACTATGTTAAGTGTTTCTTAGAAAACAGAGTATTTCAAACGAGGATTGAAAATGTATATTCCACGAAACGAATTCTTCAAATGGGTATCCCTCAGGGATCCGTTATAGCTCCCCTTCTTTTCGTGATATTAATGCACGACTTACCCAGTAAAGTATCTAAGCATGTAGTTTTAGCTCAATATGCTGACGATTTATGCATGTGGATGCAGGTAAATATGAAAAGGAAAACTCCTTTGCGCTGTATTAATTATACACGCAAATGCTACCAATTAGAACTTGATAAAATAGCACGATACATGGTAGAAAATGGGTTGCATCTATCCCTGGAAAAATCAAAAATAGTTTTATTTAATAATGGAGCTAACCCAGTAAATATTCCCACTTTCAAACTGGGAGATACTCTTCTTCAGTTTAACGAGTCGATTAAATTCTTAGGAGTTTTTCTTACAGCAAAATTATCTTGGAATCAGCATATTGAATATTTATTAACCAAAGCTCAAAAAAGTTTAGATTTCTTAAAAATAGCTTGCAAACAGACATGGGGTCAAGATTCATCAACACTTGTTCATCTTTATAAACCGCTTGTTAGATCTAAATTAACCTATGCCCAAGAAATCTTCTTCAGTGCACCGAAACACTTACAAAAAAGCTGCAGAGCATAGATTGTAAAAGTTTCAAACTTGCACTGGGTCCTCCGATGCATGCTTCCTGTCTTCGCACATATAATGAAATCAAACTGTTGCCACTTGATGAGCAAAGGAAAGTCGCTTCTACTAAATTTTTGTTAAGACACACCACCGTAGAAAACATCTCAGAAACAGAAATTAAACTGAGATCTGATACCGACTTTCCAAAAAGAGCTAAATCAATATCTTCACAGGTCACTCTTGCAACATACACATCTGACGTCATGAAAGGCTCAGGAATTGATCTATACGTAGATCCTGTATCTATAAGACCTTCCTTTTCGCCAGTACCCAGTTGGGAACTCCAAAGAGCACAATTTGATGTACACCACACTAATTTCAAAAAAGGAGACAATATAAACTTACTGGCAAGTCAGGTTAAATGTCATATAGACGACTTATATTCCGATCATTTGAAAATTTACACTGATGGATCAGTAATTGAAAGAAAAGCAGGCTCAGCGTTTTTAATACCTGCTCTCAAAATTGAAAAATCTTTCTACATAGGACTTGATAAATCTGTCTTTACAGCTGAACTCTTTGCAATATTAATGGCTTTAAACTTTATGATAAGTCTTCCTAGGACAATTTTTCAGATACTTTTTTGCGTTGATTCAAAATCAGTACTTCAGGCTCTTGAATTATCAAAATTACAAACAAGATCAGAAATGATTCTGGAAATTAGTCACTTGATTCATAATTTATCTTTAAGAGGCACTGATATTACTTTCTGCTGGATACCTTCTCATAGTTCTTTTCGTTATAATGATGAAGTTGACAGGGTTGCCAAACGGGGAGCTAATAACTCACCAGATTCAAACAATATCCAGCTTTCTCTCTCGTTGCACGAAAATTACATTTTAGTAGACAACTACGTCTGGAAGCAGTTCCAATTAAAACAGAAAAAGTATGATAAATGTCACATGAACTTTGAAGTTAGCAAAATACTTAAGCAGCTTCATGCCAGCAGAATTATACAATCGCTTATGTACAGATGGAAACTTGATGCATTCAAAACAAAATACACCAAGAACATGGTGTGTCTGTGTGGAAAGAAGATAGCACATAGTCATATTCTTTCTTGCGTTAGGGTAAAACGACATATTCCAACACTATCTATGAGTACAGTTTCTGACATATTTGCCTCATCATCATTACTGTATGAATTTTTTGTCAGCCTGTCAAAAAGTCCTATAGCGAATTACCTTTTAAAATGTTATTTCACTTGTTCACTGTTATGGATAATCAATTATTAGTTTTATTTTTTATTCATTTTTTCCAGATGTTTATTAATCTTGTTGGTTAGTTTGTTTGTTTAAATCGTTAATTATGGTAACATTATTTGTTAGTTTTACCTTTCCCTCTTCAAAACAGTTGTTTTCTGGATCATCTTTTCTCAAATTCAAAATTGACAACTTTCAAATATCTTCTTCACTCATCCTCTATCACCCCCCCCCCCCTCTTTTTTTTTTTTTTTCTAAAATCACTTTAGTGAATAGACATTAAATTAAAGACCACCACAGACA
>JAPXFY010006100.1:0-2500 GCA_030674185.1 Monoplex corrugatus
AACAAAGGTACTCATGTTGGAAATAGTTGGTGGAATCAATTATGTGAAGAAGCAAATAATGAAAAAAAGAAAATGTATAACCTCTATTTAAAAACTAAATATCCAAAAGACCATTACAATACGAAAATAGCTAAGATTCACTCAAACAAAGTTATAGCCCAAGCCAAAAAGCGCTATTGGTCAGATTTTTGCTCTGAACAAATTTCCGGGCCTAAATATCTTCCTAAAATTTGGAATAAGGTCAAAGAAATGAAAAATGGTTTTGATTTACCACAGTTTCCTATTAAGATTAAATATAAAGACTTTCCTTCGTCATCTGAGAAAGCTGAAGAATTTGTGCAGTTCTTTTCAAGAGCAAGTAATTCCAGTAGCTTGTCTTCTCCAATAAGGGAGTAAAGACGGAAAATTGAAGAGTCCGTAGCATACTCAGATCCTGTCCCTGATAGTCACTTGTACATAAATTCAAAAAATACTTTAAAAGAACTTAAAGATGCCCTTCTCTTGTTGAACAACAAAAAATCGGCTGTAGGACTGGATGGCGTTTCATATACCTTTTTAAATTATTTACCAGAGAAATGGATTGAATGCTTACACAATATCATACTAAAATGCTGGGAAAATGGTCGCTTACCTGACATTTGGAAGACTTCGATTGTGTTACCAATACCAAAAGCTAATAAACCCCTTTCTGATACAGGTAGTTACAGACCTATCTCGCTTACATCCCATGTTTCAAAACTAATGGAAAACATTATAGTGAATAGACTGAGTTACTTTTGTGAGAAAAATGATATAATACCTATCAACCAATCTGGGTTTCGAAAAGGTAGATCAACATCAGACCATTTAGTTAATTTAACAATTCAAATAAAAAATCAGTTTGCTAAAAGAAAAAATGTCTTAGCTACCTTCTTTGATCTTAAAAAAGCATACGATCAAGTCTGGCATGCGAGACTTTTGTTGAAATTAAAACATTGGTCTCAACGGTAATCTTTATGATTTTATCAAAACATTTATAAGTGACCGAAGTATAGTCGCTAAACTAGGTAATACATACTCTGAAAAACGATCTGTAAACATGGGAATTCCTCAGGATTCCGTAATATCTCCTCTATTATTTAATATTTTGATTTATGACCTACCAACCCAAGTCTCAAACAATGTAAACGTTGCTCAGTACGCTGATGATATAGCGATCTGGATGAACGTTTCGTTAAAAAGGAAGACTTCCTTAAGATAAATAAAATACATTAAAAAGGTCTATCAACGAGAAATTGATAATATTTCCATTTACTTGACAGTTAACGGCCTGGAAATATCCAATGAAAAAACACACATGATGCTTTTTAATAATGGTCTCAGTCCGAAAGAAGTACCGTTGTTTAAAATTGATGATGAGGAACTGAAATATACAACTCACGTGAAATTTCTGGGAGTACAATTGACTTCTAGTTTACAGTGGAAAGAACATATTGATGCCTTGTTATGTAAAGCTATGAAAAGCTATAATTTAATATAAAAAAATATTAGTCAGATCTAAGTTGGCTTATGGCCAAAAGGTCTATTTTTCAGCTCCAAAATGCTGTTTGAAAAAAACTTCAAAGCTTAGATAGTAAAGCTATCAAATGTGCTCTTGGGGTACCGGTGTATACAAAAACACACGAAGTATATAAAACAGCTGGCATCCTTCCCTTGGAAGATTGGAGAAAGTTATGAACACCAAAGCATATAGTCAGAGCAAATGCAGTAGCTAATTATGCCAATATGGAACTTAAAATTCGGTCTGACATCCATTTCCACTAGAGAGCAAGAACAATAAAGTCACAAGAAACAAAATCCACTTACACAAATGTCAACACACACACACACACACACACACACACCACACACACACACACACACACACACACACACACACACACACACACACACACACACACACACACATATATATATATACACATACGCACGCGCACACACATACACACGGTGTTTTCCTCGTCAATATGAACATAATATATCTGGATTGCATATCAATTACCTCTGCACTAAACCTTGCAGCTTATTAATGAATTCAACAATACAAACATCACATGTGACAATAGTAGCCTGCAAGTAATAAGGCACTGTGGCGTCTGGGCAAATATAAAGTCTGGAGCCTATATTTCATGCTGATAGCAATGGTTCTCTGGCCTCTTAATGATATACATCAGTATTAGCACAGTGGATTCGATGGAGACAAAAATCAACAAATGCACAGGGGGGAGGGGGATGTCTCGGTGTTTCACCAGGTCTCACTGATGTATTGCTCTTTTTCGCTAGGCAAAGCTGAACCCACACCTGAAGAGTCACTAAAGAGTACAAGGTGGCAAATGTCAGGCTTCTATGCATGCCTGAGGACTCGGAAGATAAGATTGTGAAATCAATTCAGCCCTGATCTGAAGATTGGCAGAAAATATGGAGTCTATGAGGCAAAGAACGCAGCAAAGAAAAACCTCAG
>JAPXFY010006100.1:7500-13442 GCA_030674185.1 Monoplex corrugatus
ATAAAAAAAGTCATCTAAGACTATTGCACAATATCATTACAGAAAATTGGAAATTATTTTAATAGAAAACTGCAACATGCCTTTTCAGACGTTGCCAAATTATCATTAACAAAATAACAAAAGAAGATTACGACATTGTAGATTACTACATCTAGCTTTACAGACAATTTGAGAATATTAGTATAAAAAAAATGTATATAATACCGTTACAGACAAAAACAATATATAATTGCAGACAAGTATGTGGTGTCATTGAGATTATAGACAATTCCAAACTACTGTTATAAACAATTACATTGTATCATTTCATTTTCCCTTTGAAGCTCAGTATTTTTTTTTCCTTTTTAAATTCTCGGTGAAAATCAATAAACATACAAATAAATAAATAAATAAATAATAAATAATAGATAGATAGTAAAAATAAATTAATAAACAAATAAATAAACAAATTAATAAATGACTATTTTTAAATATATACAAAAAAAGACAAAATGAGAGAGGAACGTGGAAAGACAAGAGAAAGCATGTTGGAACAGTGTGTGTGTGTGTGTGTGTGTATGTGTGTGTGTGTGTGTGTGTGTGTGTGTGTGTGTGTGTGTGTGTGTGTGTGTGTGTGTTTGTGTGTGTGTGTATGTATGTGTGTGTGTGTGTGTGTGTGTGTTTGTGTGTGTGTGTATGTATGTGTGTGTATGTATGTGTGTGTGTGTGTGTGTGTGTGTGTGTGTGTGTGTGTATGTGTGTGTGTGTGTGTGTGTGTGTGTGGAGTGTGTGTGTTCGTTCTTTTGATTTAACGTCTTTTCACTATGACTGATATTAGACGAAAAAAACAAAAACAAACACAAAACAAACACAAAAAGATGAGAGATGGGCGCGTTGGATTTGGGGCAGAGAGGAGACAGAGTTATAGACATAAGTAGGTGGGAAAATAGAAAAATGGAACAATAACTTTACACTAAAAATTAACATCAACAACGAGTATGGAAAATTTAACTCTAAAGTACAAACTTCATAAACTTAAAGTAATGCATTAACAGGACTGTGAACCAACGATTCTGAAATTTTAACTGACAAAAATTGATCGGAAGTTACTTCTCTAAAATGACTTTCAGAATAATTTTCTTGTGTAAACATTTTTGGTAAAAATGACGTTGCATTTTGCAGTAAAATAGACAGTGAAACAGTGTGAATTGTTCGCCACAAATACACTTGACATTTTTACAGTTTTTTTTTTTCAATGCGTTTAGCTGAATACGAAAATGAACAGCAATAATCGATCTCAAATGATGTATGGAAGAATACTGCAATTTTTTACATACATTTTGAAATGAAAGTTTTATCATTTGTTGTGACACAAACTTTTCATGGAAATGTTCATGAAAACGAACCCATGAGGCTGATTCTAGCAAGTTGCAAGTTTCTTTTACGGAAGTATTAGTACGTAATTCTATAGTACTATCAGAGTTGTGTACACCTTGCTTAGCTGCTCTGTCAACTACTTCGTTGCCGTGAAGACCAACGTGAGAAGGCACCCAGCATAAACTGAGATCTGTATCTTTTATCCTTAAACGATGTATAAGATGATTTGCCTCAGTAATTATATCAGGTCCTGTGTCTGTATCAAAGACTGTAAGGCATATAATACAGATTTTGAATCAACAAAGAGAACTACTTTGAAAAATACATGTGTAAGGTTTACTAGATAATGCAACGCTGGTAAAATAGCGACTAATTCCGCTGTAAAATTGGATATATTTGCCCGAATGAAAAATGACTTTTTTATTTTAAATTTTGGAACATATTATGCTGCTCCAGCACATTTATTTTCTAAGACTGATCCATCGGTAAAAATATGGAGGTAGGTACGGTATTTTTCACCGACGTGTTCTCTTGCTCTGCATATCGAAATGTTGACGTTTTCATATTTCTTAGCATCTTTGTAATCAATATCAAAAGTTGCTTTTAGCATTTCCCATGCAGGAATAGGCGTTGTGGATGGTGTTTCAGCTATTTCATCCATATTTATGTTAGACTCTTTGACCAGGTCAGAAACGTAAGTTGCAACAGTCATTTGTGATGAAATGTTCTTTGCTCGTTTTGGAAAGTCAACATCTGATCTGATTTTCATTTCCTTACTCACAAAATTGTCCGTTTGTGAAGAAGTTCTAATGGCAAACTTTGCTGTTGCTAGCTCACGATAGTTGTTCAGAGACAGAATTCCAGCAACTTTGTACGTTTCCAGATTAGAAGCATGGGCTGGTACACCTAGTGCAATTTTAAGACTTTTGCAGTCTAAGCTTTGAATCTTCTTTAGTAAATGTGTCGGTGCACTGAAGAACACTTCTTGCGCATAACATAATTTGGATCTTACAAGTGCTGTTGACAGATGAAGTAGCATGTTTGTATCCATTCCCCAGGGTAATCTGCTTATTATCTTTAGAAAATTTAAGGCTTTCCTTGCTTTTGTTAAAATATAATCAAAATGGACATTCCAGGTTAACTTCGATGTTATAAAGACTCCAAGAAATTTTACAACCTGCTTGTAATGTGGCACTTCACCGTGCAGTCTGAAAGTAGGCAAGTGACTTAAAGTACCACCAGGATTAAATAGCATCAAGTTGGTTTTTTTCGCTGAAAACGACAGACCATTTTCTAATATGTAGTTTCCAATATTATCAAGATCAGACTGATACGACTTCCTGATGTAATTCAGTGCTCTCTGTGGAGTTGTCTTTTTTAAAGTAATATTCATCCAAATACATACATCATCAGCGTACTGTACCCAAACAACAAGATTTGAGAGTGCATTAGGAAGATCCTGTATAAGGATATTAAATAATATAGGTGCTATCACTGAACATTGAGGAATTCCCATATCAAGACGTCGCGAAGTAGAATAACTTGTTCCCACTCCTGCCTGAATTGTTCTATTGGCTAAATAGGACTTAATATGATTATACATATTGCCAGATGAACCAATAGAGTTCAGCTTGTACAGTGAACGTGTATGCCAAACTTGATCATACGCTTTTTTCACATCAAAAAAGTTGCCAAAAGACTTTTTCTGCAAGCAAACTGTTGTTTTATCTGAGTTGTAAGTTTAACCAGGTGCTCAACTGTGAATCTCCCTTTTCTGAGACCTGCCTGGTTTACTGGAATAACATTATTTTTATCACAGTAATGTATAAGTCTGTTTAATACCAATCTTTCCATTAGTTTGCTCGTATGGTACGTCAAAGCAATAGGTCTGTAACTGTTGTTTTTAGGCTTTCCTGCTTTCAATATGGGTATAACAATAGACTTTTGTCATACCTGTGGTACAGTTTCACTCACCCAGCATTTCTGAAAAAATTTGTGTAAGAAAATAACATAGTTTTCTGGAAGATGCTTAATCATTTCAGTTAAAACTGCATCAACACCTACCGATCTCCTTTTGTTGTGTAGAGACAATATTGAGTTTTTTTTTAGCTCTTCTAGGGTAATTCGAGCATTAAACCAGCGATCATTATGAGGTATTGGATCAGTGTAGATAGGGTTGTTAGCTGCCATTTCCCTGTAGTGTTTGCAGATAGGAGACAAACCATCTACTTTACTATTTTCAGCAACACGTTCCACAACAGTTTCAGCTTTTTCCATGTCGGAAGGAAATTTGTGACATGTATCAATCATTATTGGACACCTAGGTAAGCTGGCTCCATTTTTCATTTGAATCATTTTTGTCCAGACTTTATGGAAATCCTTAAAATCTGAAATTTCTTTGGTGAAGTATGATGCCCAATAATCTTTCTTTGCTTCAGCGATGATTTTATTACACTGGATGTTAGCATTTTTCATTTCCTTATGATCTTCAGGGTTTCTGCTCTTGATGTAGACTTTGAATTTCTCTTTTTTTATACTGAACTGTTTTTTCGCATGCCTCTGTCCACCAAACATTACCCAAACGATTATTGGACTTAAAAGATTTGAGTTTTGGGATTGAGAGGTCTGCAGCAGCTAGAACTGACTCCTGGAATTTAGAAAACATAACATCTACATTTTCACCTTCATAATTATTATATTTTTGTTTAGCAAGAGCAGTCTGAAACAAGGGCCAATCAGCAGGCGTATAATTATATTTTGTTATAATATCAGGAGTGCTGTCTTTCATCCTGATGTTTTCATTTGTTATGATGATAGGTAAGTGATCACTTCCCAAAGTATCTCTGTGAGTGTCCCAGGTACAGCATGATACTAATTCTGGTGATATCAAAGATAGATCGATGGCTGTTGTCCGGTGTTTTGAGATATCAGGAATTCTAGTGACACTTCCATCATTTAAAAGGTAAAGCGAGCTGTCAACCATATTTTCCACCAAACGATTGCTTGTAACATTGCAACAGTTTTTTTCCCAGAACGGGGAGTGGAAATTAAAGTCTTCACCAATTAGCCATTTACCGTTCTGCAGATCCGGTATCGTATGCAGCCATTCTGTATTTTGGTCATTTGGACCTGTTGGCAGGTAGACTGACAAAACATTCAGGATTACTGAATTGTACTGTGGCGGCACAAGCATGCAAGTCTTCAGTTGATGTTAAAACTGGGGAAGTAAATATATGATACTGTAACTTTTTAAGTATGTATATAGCAGTGGCTACTTTCTTCCCGGGATTCCCAAAGTCATATATTGGAGGATAATAATAATTTTGAAAGTTGGGAAAGTTGGGAAGTTTGGTTGGCATAACATTATTGTGTGTGTGTGTGTGTGTGTGTGTGTGTGTGTGTGTGTGTGTGTGTGTGTGTGTGTGTGTGTGTGTGTGAGTGTGTGTGTGTGTGTGTGAGTGTGTGAGTGAGTGTGTGTGTGTGTGTGTGTGTGTGTGTGTGTGTGTGTGTGTGTGTGTGTGTGTGTGTGTGTGTGTGAATACAGATAATGACGACACTTCATTAGATTAAAGCATACTATCACTATGAGACCATATACGAATGTATGTTAACGGTCTGGGTGATACTCTCTCTTACCTGATGTTGGTGGGAAAGGTTTCAGGCGTGTACAAAAACAGGGTGTTAAAGGCACCTCCTATCCCCATCTTGCCAATCAGAGACAGCACAGTGCCAACGATTTGAAGAGTCGAGTTACCTGCACGAAGAAATAAAATAAACCACGAAGTATGCGATCTGAGCTGCAACGGGGAGACCAGGAAGTGCATTTCTACATAATGACAAAAATGATACTGTGTTTAATTAAACACAGGTCATGGAATAGTGAGGTGGTAAGAGACCTCAACTTTTCTCACTGTCAGCGTTATCAGGACCGTGCCTATCTCGTCTTTCTTACCGTTTTACTTTCTATATAACCCTGAACATGGATCACCATTGACCACTGACTGGACTGAAGACAACAGTTATACAATTCTTCTACCGTTATGCGGTTCAACTCTATAGAAGAAGCTCTACCACTGCGGTTAAAAAAAAGCCAGATGCCAGGATCATCATCTGCCCTGCCTCGTGGCGGTGGCGATAGCTGCAAGTGCTTTTCCCATCCTCTCTGTCTACATCCACTCTGCAAGTCCGTCCAATATGATCTCCCTGGGTCTACCTGGTGCCCTTTTCCCCTCCAGCTTTCCTGTTGTGGCTAGGTGCTCTAATTTCTCTTGCCTCATAAAATGTCCCATATATGTTGTTTGTCTTTTCCTATTTTTTTTTCATTAATTGTGTGTGTGTGTGTGTTTGTTTGTGTGTGTGTGTGTGTCTATGTGTGTGTGTTTGTGTGTGTGTGTGTATGTGTGTGTGTGTGCCTGTGTTTGTGTGTGTGTGTATGTGTGTGTGCCTGTGTTTGTGTGTGTGTGTGTGTGTGTGCGTGCGTGTGTGCGCCTCGTCCTGACTGTCTCATTTCTTGTCTCCGCTGTCCATGGAACCATTAACATTCTTCTTAAAAGCCACATTTCAACTGCCTCAGTCTGGTTCTGACT
>JAPXFY010006101.1:0-13439 GCA_030674185.1 Monoplex corrugatus
CAGGCAAAATGGTTTTCTTGTTTTTGTTTTTTTGTAAACTTGAGTGCGCACAACAAATTTCCACCATCCTTTAACAAACTCCAAAATTCAGACTACAACACACTCGGCCTCCCCCATGCCTTCAATTTCTAATGAAACCTTTTTTTTTTTTTTTAGGCAGAAATGTGTTCAGCATACTGTTAAAGAAGTCAGCGTCCTAAAAGGGGGCAGGGTTGATGTGGATTTTCTATCTGAAGCCAAAAATAATGTCTGTTGCCTTGTTAAAACATCTTGCTGTTCCCAGACAAGGAAGATAACTTTTCCTTTATAAAAATTTGGGCAGATGTAGGCATAACAAATTTACTTTCTAGCATGCGTAATCACATGAAATGACCTTTTTTTTATACTTTGTATTAAGGTTTGTGTGATTTATTGTTTTTATACTTTCATTCAAAGTGTCAATTTAAAATTGAAAGCTTCATGGAAAAGTTTTGTTTTGCGTTTTTATGTGACTAAGAATTAGGTTTGTATGACCCTGTTTGTTCTGTACACTGATCCCTTTGTGATATGTTTTTTTTTCTTTTTGTCATGATGTATATGTTATCCAATTTTTTTCATGATCGTTTTGTTTTGTGGTGCGTATGATCTGTTTGTGCTGTGTCTGATTCATCCCATATCAGTTTAGTCTGTCCAATATCCATATGTGACCTGGCTGCTGATCTGTTGGTGTCTTGGTCCTGAATGTGATTTGTAATAACTATTTCTGTGTGATTCCACTTTTGTGTCAGATATATTTGTCTTGTGATCCGATTGTCTTGTAATCTGTTGGTTTGGGCTTTGTGATTGTATGTGCTCTTCTGTGTTATTTTTAAAGCTCATTACTACTGCTACCACATGTTATTATTGTCTAAATATTATGTATAGTTCTGTGTTTATTATTTATCAACCTAATTATTTTAATTATGTGTGTTAAAATATGGATTGTGGTCTTTTTTTATTCATTTATTTAATGATCTATGTAGAAAAGTTGTGTGTATGAAGGTCAGGAGTGCAGCCTGGACCCCACCCCCAAGCCCGTCACCCCCTCTAGCAACCCCGGTGACAACACCTACTCGTCACTCTGGCAACGTCACCTGCATTGTTTTCAAGGGAGAGATCCTTTCTCCAAATGTCACCTTTATGCTGTGGGTTAAGCTGCCCATATCCTTAATTTGCCATGATTGTTAGCTTTTTTCTCACTGCACTACATCAAATAGTCTGCAAGCTACTCCGATACTGTAAAAATTTTTGGAAAATTGCACTTTCGGTCTTGCTGTTGCATCATGTGGAGGGGACAGTGCACAAAGTAACAGCGTCCAGTTGTCCTGAAAGCCTGTTCCCTATGTTTTGAAACAGGCCCTGATGTGGCTTTACACAGTTGGCTGGGTTTTAAACAGAAATAAAAGTAACAGCCTTTTCCCTGCCCCTTTTCTTCCCCAGGTTTCTTTGAGGAGAAATACTATCCACATTTTTCCTGGAAATATGTGCTAGAAATTTCCTCTTTTCTGTCACTAGTCTCCCTTCTTTGTTTTTCTGTCAGCTTTTCCCTCGCCTGCGGGTTCCTGTATGTGTTCTAAAAAAGCCATACATATACTTTCTGCTAAGATTGTTAATTGGGTACATGCATTTACTGCACTTTTGGCGTAAGGAAATGTGATATGCTGAAACAATTTTAGGTAATGTAGGCCAGTTTTCATGTGTGTTTTAAAGTGTCCAAATTTTTATGTGTATATCGGCGGCTTTTTTTTTTTTTAAACCTGCAGGCAATAAATCGGGTGAATGGTCATCACCAGGACATATCCTTAGTTTTATGTGCGCGAAGGGCATTAAATATGTGGTTTTTTTTGTCTTTTCCAAGTGTTATTTTTAGGGTAAATAAGTTACTTGTATTTTTTGGAGACGACTATAACCCTGATATGACTCTGTGCTGTCAGCTGGGCTTTTAAACAATACAAAATAATACTAATGTATAGCGTGTCAATTGCAGTTGTCTAAGTTCCCTGTGAACTTAATTCCTCCAAAGTGGTGAAGAGTTACAGGTGCATTGTTTTGCACAAACCCCTCAATCTTGAAACACTTTTTCTCCATGTTCTAAAGAAGGGTTTTGTTTTTTCCTTGTAAAGCATTGCATGTGAAAACACATACTTGTCATAAATAAAGAAAAACCCTTTGCCAATTGCATTCGTGAAACACAGTACATTTGTCATAAACAAAACAATCTTGAAACTGCATTTTATGTTTTTTACTTGTACCAGAAGTAATTGTATAACGCAGTGCTACATACACAAGGTAAAATTTTAACGCATGGAACTAA
The DNA here is from genome assembly GCA_030674185.1 of Monoplex corrugatus. Classification (NCBI taxonomy): domain Eukaryota; kingdom Metazoa; phylum Mollusca; class Gastropoda; order Littorinimorpha; family Ranellidae; genus Monoplex; species Monoplex corrugatus. The sequence continues at coordinate 2,333 of JAPXFY010006101.1, forward strand.
AAATCTCATTGTAAAGTTATTTGTTTTTGGGATCATTGCACTTGGGGAAATTTTCCTTTGTGCTAAAAGCAATACCTTGTCACAGTGTTGATGAAGAAAGATGAGACGACGGCAATGTTTTAGTGCTGTTGAAATGATTAAAAATGTTCAAAGGTTCTGAAGTAGTTTAATGTGATGGAAACGACAACGGTTTCAAGTGATGAAAATGATTTATGGATGAATCAAACTGAGAAAGCTCGTCAGAGGTTTGGGGTGTGGGTGGGGAGGGTAAGGGCACATACATCATGCCAGTAAGAGGAAAGGAGACAGTGCACTGTGTGTGATATAGCATGGATGGTTTTTCTGGCTTTTTGTCGCACGACTGGCGGGAAAAGATTTCAGTTTTTTCCCTCCTGATTGTGCCCCCTTTAATCTAGCCACTGGTCTGCATTGTCAGCTGAGTGCCACACCCCCCCTTTGGGACCTTTTCAGTGAGATTGTGATTAAATTTTTTCTGCAGTCAGTTATCACAGAAAGAAACAGATGTGCTGTTGAAAATTTGGAAAGAAGAGGAGAACTAAAGGGGAAAAAAAGTATTTTCAGACATTGGCCAGAAAAGGGAAATAAGTCAGTGACTTAGTGGGTTTCTGTGCTATCTGTATGCACATGGGCTTACTTCATAAACCAGAAGTGAAGGCCTGTAAGAGCACAGAGCTAGTGCTCCAGCAGTGATGAGCAGAGACAAATGCACTTGCCCTTTGGGTCATGCTGCAATGTCAACAATAACTCGACTACATACCTCCAAAGGTCAGAAACATTTGGGGTCTTTTTTTTTCAAGTCATGTTGCCTGACAATCTGTCATATCTGTAAAAACATGAACCATATTTTCTTTTGTATACTGAAAAGTAGTCATTTCTTATAAATTTTTGTGTGTGGCTCTAATACTTTTTTTTAAAACTTATGTGCTTCCATAACATAATCCAACCGTGTGATGTATATTGTCATTGATAATTGTTTCTCAAGTTTTTTTTTCTGTCAGTGTGTTTTGTATTGATTGGGCTGTCTGTGGGGAAAGCAGGCGAGAAAACTGCCATCCCGAATGAGTTCACATCTAATTAAACAAAGATGCCAAAAAACATGCCAATGTGCACATAAACACACAAATGTGCATGCACACAAACTCTCTCTCAATCCTCTCACTCATGACAAGCAAATTAGTGTATAACTTAAGGGTTGGGTCACCTAACAACAAAAACATACTTCATTTTTTGTTGCATGTATTTTTAAACCCCTGGTTCGTGTAGAGATAGGGCTGTCATCTTCTAGTTTTGAGGTGAAGAAGATGTGTAGTGTAATGCTCCTACAGAGATGTTTTCCGCTCTGAATTGCCCATTCTCTGACAACCCTTTGAAAAACTTAGTTGTTAAAAATAAGGGTTTAAAAAAATTTATACAACCTGTCCTTTAGGGATTTTATGAAATTTTCACTGTTAACAATCAAACAATCATACAAATGGAATACATTTGCTGAAAGAAATTTTTTGAGAGTGTTGTGTTTTAAATAAAAAGACATGTACGGTTGGCCGCACATCTTAAACCTGTGGCAAAAAACAAAACAAAAATGAAAAAAAAAAAAAATACCAGTCCACTTGATGAAAAACCTTGTAGGAAGGTTGAAAATTTATGGCAGTGTCAACCCGGTAGATAAGAATCACTTTTTATTTTAGTAATGGCAAGATCGGGAAATATCTTCATCTAAAGTGCCCTTACATGTCTTTGTTTTTGAAATCCAAAAAGGGAGGATGGCTACAGCAGATACCCTCAACACCCCAGCCATGAACACATCCACGCACAACGTGATGGCCAATGGCTCATGCAACCTGGAGGGAGGCAAAGCTCAGCAGCTTGTCATCACCTTCAACGGAAACGGGACACTGGCCTTGACCTTTGAAACTTGGGTCCAGAAAGGATTCATCCATGCTGCCCTGCAACATCCAATGACTATAGCGTGCGTGATGTCGATTTCCCACATACTACCAGATTCCTGAGTTTCTTTCCAAATGCCACCAACCAATGTGAGTGATTTTTTGATATGAAGTTTGTCTTTCCCTTTCCACTACCCCTGTCTCTCTCTCTCTCTCTTTTATATTTATTTTATTGTTTTGTGTGTGTTTAAAACTTGTTAGATGTTGCAAGAAAACACAGCGGAGGATTAGCTTTGAAAGACAGGTAATGACAGTTGCAAGGCAGGGAAAGCTGGACATAAATATAAAAGATGGAACTTGGTTGAAACAAACAAAAGAAATCAAATATCGGGGTAGCTTTTTTACTGAAATGGAAACTTAGCAAGAAAACTCGAAACACCACTGCCAGAAAACAAACATTGCATGCTACCAACTGGCATCTCTTTTGTGGCATCCAAGCATCCCTTTGAGCACTAAAAGAAAACTACCAATAGTTTCTTCATCCCAGCTTGCAAAATACCAGTCCCCAGACATGGTCACTGACAAATCGCTCAAAAGCAAATTAGTAGCCTTCAAAGTGAAACAGCTCAGGAGAGCAGCTAACAACTCTGGGGAGACAGGGTCAGAAAGGGGCAGTCCCGAGAGAAATGGGAGGAGTACACCCACCCTAAATCATTAAAAAGGCAGCAAATAAGTGGTTTGGGGCATGTTACAAGGATTATCCCCAAACCAACCATCCATGCCCGATTTATGCCTGAAAAGCACTAGATTGCATAGACTTTACTCTGTAAAAAATGTTTCAGGAATGTGGAGACCCTTATTCACCACCACCACCAGAATTTCCTTTCTTTTCGCAGTTCCCACCCTGGTTGACGTTTCTGCCACCCCCTTTCCCAACAACCTTGAGTTTACCGGACAACCTTATACATCTGTGATCTATAGGGAGGAAAGAATGCATAGAAGTCTTATGATTGCGCTGCTTCATGTACAAAAAAATGTGGTTTACCTTTTCAACTAAAGATGATTGCCAGCCAGAAGAAAATCAGTGACTTCATGAAGGGGTCCACGGGGGCTCCTACAAGTGTAACGCCAAGGGGACAGAGAAAACTGGACAAACCCGGGGCTCAGATGGAAACCTTCAACCTACAGTACAAAGCCTTTAACGCGGACAACACCACCACCTTCGGCAGCAGTGAGTTAGCTAGGGGTTGGGTGAATGTTTTTTTGTGAGAAGAGATTTTGGAAATGCTGTGGAGTGGAGGGTTGTGTTTATTTTGGGAAAAGCAGTATGGTGGGAATGTTTGATTCATAGGTTTTGTTTCTTGTTCATTTCTGTCAATTTGGTGAAAGATAATTAATAAAAAATGTACTTGAGCTTAAGGGTTAGATTATGTCAAAGTGTCATGAATCACTTCAGGATTATGATACTTTACTTTCCAACAATTGATAATGTTAGCTAAAATTCTTTTTTTTTTTTTTTTTTTTTTCAAAAATTTTCCATTGCTTGTATGCTGGGTGTTGCCTATTTCCATAACCAGCCGCTGACATAAATTACAGGATATTTTAAACCCCACCAACCTTAGCCCCTGAGCGTAATTGTGCCCCCTGCCTGGCCCCCTGAGCAAAATTTTGAAAAAAATGTATATATGTTAGAAAACTGTTCATATCATGCACACCAATGGTTAGAAATTTATGAAACGTGGAGAGATTGTAGAAAATAGGCCCATCTTCATCTAACGCCAGTCCAACCCTCAATCACAACCCCAAACATTCCCCTATCACTTGTTGAGGGGTACGGCACGCCCCCTTCCTTCCAACACTCTGTCTCGACCTACTTCTTTCATTGTCAGAATCATCACTTTCACTCAATGCTTCATCAACGTAATCATCGTCACTTGAATCGGAAACGTATTCCTGATCAAATTCTCCAATCTGCAAAATGTCCACCACTTGTTGAACTGTGAAGCGATTGGCCTCCCCCCGTTTACCTGTTGAAGTGCTTGGTTCATCACTAGCCGCTTCATGGTCAATTTTGCACCCAAAATCACCTCAAAAAAACCATCAACACAAAGGCAGACAGTTGCAATAGGGTGAACACATGCTCACGCGACGCTTAGCAATGGTCCGGTAGCTATTTTTGCTCTTGATAAAGTGGGCGATCGGTGATTTTGCTATTCCCGCTATAGCGGGAACTCGGTATATAGTTTATTTTCGTCATTTCCCGCAATAGCGGGAAAATCGGGCTGGTAGGGTTAATTTTACATATTTGATATGAAGAGGGATTTAGGCATAGGCAAAGGTGTGCACACATATTGATCTGTGAGATTTGAAAAATCTTACCCATTCCCCTCCCCACCAGTTTTGGAAAGTGTAAATGGAAAACCCAGGGCATTCCGATTGGAAGTAAGATGTTTTTCCCACTTGAACTGCTGCACCTTTAAGGCCCGTAGACACTTGTGCAGTATAAAATTGTATAAGTTTAGTAAATGGAAATCATTACTGTTTACGTTTTACTCAGTATTGTCCTACAAAAACTGGTGCTGGGGCTATCACTTAAAATCACTTCAATAAGTTTTTTTAGTTTTGTCCCTCCCGTCACAAACCCTAGTTGCTTTAAACAAGGAAGCTTATAAACTAGATGTGAAAATGTGGGCCGTCTGTCACAAAGTCTAGTTACTGATACAAAGAAACACATAACTAGATGTGAAGAATGTGGCTGTCTGTCACAAAGTCTAGTTACTGATACAAAGAATCACATAACTAGATGTGAAAGAATTTTAGCTGGCTATCGTAAACTTAAATTGCTGGAACAAAAAAGCACACAACAGATGTGAAGAATGTGGGTGTCCCGTCACAAAGTCTAGTTACTGATACAAAGAATCACATAACTTTGATGTGAAAATAAAAGCTGGCTATCGTAAACTAGTTGCTGGAACAAAGAAGCACACAAATAGATTTGAAGAATATGGCTGTCATAAACCCTGTTCCTGTAACAAAGAAGCACTAACTAGGGGTAAAAACATGTGGTTCATCGCTAGATACAAGCTGGATGACTTCAAATTTCAAAGGAAGGGAGTGAGAATTTTTAATGGGAGGAAAAATTTTACAGATTTAGTTTATATTGATTCGAATGAAATTTCTTGGGGGGGGGGGGGTGTGGGGGGGGGGGGGGGGGGGGGGGGGGAAGAAAAAGGGGATTTTGACAGATTGGGTAGTATTTGGGAATATTTTTAGCAAGGAAATTATTCAGAAATTTTTGTAGATGCCATTTTATTTTCCTGTGAACACATAGCAAAAACAATGACCAAGACACAGGCTTGCTCTTGGTTTACAATAAAGCTTCTGCCATACAAGATTGCACCCTTAACTGAAAGTCCTTTGATTGCATTATGAAAGGATTGCTCACCATCACCACTCCACTGGAACTGAAGGTTCTTTTCTGTTTAAATTGAATCGATTTAATACTTGTCGGAACTACTCAGTAACTTCAGTGTCAATATTACGTAAAGGTTTGCCTTATTTGGTTTCCAGTCCCCCTCATCCCATACCCCTCTATATTTTAAAATTACACCCCCTTTAAGGTGTACATGGGACAAATCGGGGGTGTATTAACAATACCCCGCTGGAGCAGAAGTTTGGCATAATACAAGATTTTTTTTAGCATTTCATTCCTATGGCCATGGGTCACCTGTCTCCTGCACATAGCCACACATTCCCAAATACAAAATCACATCAGTTCTGTCCCTTTTGCGTTATCCTGTTGAATTTCACAGTGAATGTGGTTTTACACATGCCAAATCCTGTATTAGTCAGATACACTGCTCAGTTGTTAGAGCGCCATGCATATAACGAACAGGTGTGGATCCACTTTCGGGTGAGCCACGTTTTTTTTGTTTTTTTTTAACCTAAGCTGATTGGTTCTTTTGATAGAATTTTAAGTTGAGGTCTGATATCTTGAGTTAGTTTTTTCAGCCCCCAACATTAGAGACTGGCCTGTTTGCTGCCTGTCTTAATGTATCCATCATCAGGCTCCCAATTTTCCTGGGAAAAAAACAAAATTAACTGATTTTTTTCTTCTGCAATAGCAAACAATGAAATTTTGTTAAGGGGGGATAAATCCAGTATTTTTTTTCCACTAAAATCACTTGCAGTGTTTTTTTTCTGTCAGGGTTGGCACATTTATAGAACTGTTTGCAAAACTTTCGATACTTTGGGTAGAGGGTCTGCTACAGCAAAAACGTTTTTTATAAAGACGCAAAATAAAATAAGCGGTGTAGGGGTGCATTTCATGAAAAATGGATGTCATGGAAATGAGCAAAGGCTTTCAAAAAAGACAGAGGCTGCCAGAGCCTACTGTGTCTTGTTCGGCCCTTTTGAAGTCAATTAAAATAACTACAGTTGAGCAGGCATCCACAAACTTTCAGACCATTTATAGTCAAAGAAGCAACCAGATGAAATAGAAAACTGCAAAGAACCTTGAAACTGTTCAGTCTAGTTGTTGAAATAGTTGTTTGTGAGCTTTCAGAGAAAAATTTCCACCCAGATTATTTTTCTTGAAATCGACACCATATGTATAAATTATTTGCTTCTGTAGAAAGGATCCTAAACAAAACCCAAGTTGTGACAGATAGCATCAGATTGCACTACTTTGTATCTATATTCAAAAAAATATTCCAGGGAACATGGGCTACATGCTGGTAATTTTTATGTTTCATAAGCAACTGGACATTGACATGACTTTTCAGGATCTGTTTAAAATGCATACTTGGTGTTCTGCATATTGTACACACAAAGGAGTTAGGCACCAAAAGGTTGTACTCATGTTGTCTGGGAAAATATCTGAACCTTCGGAAATCATGTGCTAGAAATTTCCTCTTTTCTGTAAACTATCTTTGTTTCTTCCTTCCTCGTTTGCTTTCTGTCATGTCTTCCTGTCATTTTTTTCTGCCTTGCTGGTCTGTTCACCTCTGTGTGTTCATAAAGCCTTGCATGTTTTATCTTAGGATTGATAATTGGGTACATTATTGACTGCATGTTTGGCTCTAAGAAAATGTGCCGTTCAGGAGCATTTTTTGGTTATTTGGGTGATTTGAATGTATTTTTTGGTCCCTTTTTGTATTTTTTTACGTTGTATTCAGGTTTTTTTTTAAAAAAATCCTCTGGTGATAAATTTAAATGGAATGTTGGACACTTGGGGCATATCTTTGATTATGTATGCACAGGCATTGATATGTCTACTTTATTTTCTTTGGTGTTTTTTTTTTTTTTACAAAATTTTTTGTATGTTTTAAAAATGGGTAAGGCTTGATAAGGCTCTGTCAGTCAGCTGGGTTTAAAACAGTAAGAAATCAGAATCTGATAGGGAGATCAAAAAATCTCCATCCTTTGCTCACCATTTGGGGAAGTACTTCATTTTCTTTTTCCAGATTTTTTTTCCCCAGTGAGGTATTGTGTATGTTTTGAGATTGTTTTAGCCTTGATTGGCTCTGCACAGTTGGGAAGGCTTTAAACAATAACAATAGTTATGCCAGAATCAAACCTCAGACCTTCCAATTGGAAGTCCAGTGTCCTATCCACTTGATTACATGCCGGGTCATGCAGAAATCGATTTTTCCCAGAGTGTCTAGTGATTGTTGTGTTTTCTCTAATCATGATAGAATTGCTGAAATTTGCTTGGACTCTGGTATAAATTATATCCCCACTTTCTGGAAATTCTGTGCTAGAAATGTCCCTTTTAATGTCACTTTCTTTGTTTCTGCCTTGTTCCTTTGCTTTTTGTCATTTCTTCCTATCATTTTCTGTCTTTCGGGTCCGTTTTCCGTATGTGTTTGATAAAGTTTTGCATACTTACTCTTAGGATTGATAATTGGATACATAATTAAGTGCATTTTGGGGTCTAGATAAATGTGATATGCAGAAGCAGCTTCAGAAAAATTTTGGCCCTTTTTATTAAAAAAAAATGTTTAGAGTCCTTAATTATTTTGAAATTGTATTCAGGTATGTTTTAAAAATCCCTGTTGAGAGCAAGAAACAAAGAGTTCGTTCAAGGTAGACAGCCAATACACTTGATCTTTGTGTGATGATTTGGCAACAAAGCAAGGTACCATGTGCAACAGTACTCCTCATGTGAAAGAAACCATTTGCAAACAAAGGAGATGACTTTGACAATTCTGTTTTATTAGAAACCCTCAAAACTCGTAGGTAAATTACAACATGAAGACAGGGAAAAAAGGACAGTTAGTGGGGGAGCTGCACTTGAGCAACATGCTCTCCCTGTTAGAGCACCTGAATCTTTACATATTGTTGTTTGTGCTGTAATGTTTTTTAACTGAAGACCCCTGTTTTTCTGTCATGGATGTGCTATAGAACTGATTTTTTTAAATGTTGGTGTCAGCCTGTCTTCCAGCTTTAAATTCTTTCTGTGCAGAGTTTACATTAGTTCAGATCATCAAAGTCGAAGACATTCCACAATGAATCTCTTGTCAGTATAAAATTTTAGGCATTTAGTTTTTCCCTTTTGGGAAACACAGCATCAACAACGAAAATGTTACAATTTTTTCCACATTTATCAAAAGTGGTGGTGTTATGTTTTCATCATGGTCTGATGGGTTTTTCACCGGGGTGACCGAGTGCTCAGCAGATGACCCTCCAACAGTATCGTCCCCATCGCTGTGGGAAACTGCTCCGGCCCCGGCTTGTCGTCATCGTCCTGATAGCTTATCTGATTGGTCGTCCGACGCAGCCGCCGCCAAGGCTACGAGTCTGTCTAATTGGTCTGCAAGTTATTGTGCAGGCTGTATTAGCGGAGAAAGAAGGCGTTAATCTGCTGATAGTTGTAACACCTTTCTTTTCAGCTTTTTTTGTTTGTTTTTTTTGTCCCCCAAATTCCCCATCCCGTCTTTTTCCTTTTCTTGACTGCTGTTAAATAGAAATGGGCCATCCCACTTTCACATTCTAGATTGCAGTCTTTCCCCTGTCACTTTCCCTTACATTCACTTCATGCCCCTGTCCTTGTCAGTGTAAGCTTCATGCTGTCAGCAAGGAGAAATTCCGTAGTTTGGTAGATTATCTTTGGGGAAAGGGAAAAAAGTTTGAAAGACAGGAAACGATTCCCAAAAATGAGCAGCAGAAGTTAAACTGCATTTTATGATAAATTGAGAATCAACCTCAAAATTAGTTGAAGCTTGCTCTTCCCCTCAACTTGAGGAAAAATTTTGAGGCTCAGTGTGTAGGTTTAAAGCTTAACAACAGCATGGATCGGTCATTCTGGGCACATGACCACACTTTGTTTATGGGCTACTTGTTTGGATTAGTGCTGCAGAAAAAATCGTTTTTTGTTGTTTGTTTGTTTTTTTGTTGTTGTTGTTTTTTTAAATGTAAACAGCACTTAGATTTCTTTTTATTTAGATAACATGAAAGGTCAATATGAGCAAATATATGTGAGTGTCATAGTAACCCCATGTTTACCAATTCCACACTGAGATGTAGATTTTATGTGTGTTGATGGGCACTCTGGGTTTGTTGTCATAGTAGATTTGGCCGTTCGGTCTCATCCCCATCCCTCCCCGATCTTCTCCTTTCTTGGATTGGGATGTAGACTCGATTGATTTAAAATTTAAACTCTAAAGCATATGCAGACCTCTTATGGACCCTAAGTAACCCCCTCCCCCCCTAATTCCCTCCCTCCATTTTTTTCTACAGCCTCCTTTTTTGTTGCACCAACAAATTGAAAGGAAAGCACTGAGCAATATATCTTTTTGGGCCTTTTGGGCGGTGGAGTGTCATTTTGGGGGGTTTTTTGTTTGATTTTAAAGGGGAGGGTTGGGGTTTGGGGAAAAGTGCCCTTTTGTGCAGTGTTAAATTAGTATTGGGTTTTCTGGGGCAGAAGTTCCTTAAGTTTTTCATTTTTTTTTTGTATTCTTTAAAACCCAAACATTGTTTGGCTTTTTATCCCATGTCACTTTTTTATCTGTTTCGGGTTTTGGTGTTTTTTGCCACAAGGGAAAAAACAATGTAGATTGTCACAAGCACAGTAGAATGAAGGATGTAACCGAGAATTAATTTCATCTTTCAGATTTTAGCTTTTTGGGGACTGAAATCTCTGTCGATTGGACCCCAAATTTGGGACGGATCTGACCAAAGGCTTTCCGGTATTTTAAGGACCTTTACTTAAATATCAAAATGCGCCTCAAAGGTGATTTTTGAGGGCCTTCTTTGCTGGATGCATGAAGATGGTACAAGTTGAAATGGCATTGCCGGAAGTTTAACAGGGGGGAAGCTATTTTTTCATTTTTGGGGGGTTTTTTGGCACCTTTAAAACCTTTCTTTAGGCTAGACCCCCATGTACTTTTTCTGGGGAATCCACAAATTAATTATTACAATAAATTTTAAAATTCTCAAAGTAATTGATAACATTTTGAAATTTTGATAGGGGGGATTTTTTTTTCTTTACTCCTTACAGTGAATGTGGTTTATGCAATGTACCAAAATTCCAACAAATACAATTGGTGGGTAACTTTTTCCATTTTTTTTTCAAGAGACTTTCAAGAATAGAATTTCTTTTTTGGGGTTCATTGTGTGCAAAGTTTGTTTTCGAGTTTCCTTGGATTTTTTACTCCCACCCTGCTGTCCCCTAAAGGGGGGCCAAGATTTCATCCCACCCCACCCCTTCCCCCAATGAAATTTTGGGGCTACCAAAATTGTGACTGCTCTTTGCTTCGACAAGAGTAATGTGGGAAAAGAACACATTTTGGTATGTTTCCGTACTACTTCTCCTCCAAGAAAAAAATTTAGAGAGAGAAGAGGAAACCCATTGAATGCACAGTTTGTTTTATCAAATGTCTATGCATGTCACCTAAGAACTGCAGGACTTTACAAATCACAAGTTTTTGAACCATGGACGTAAAGTCAACCAAAATTTAAGTTGGGGATCAGGGGACCATGGGGTGTTTAAATAGTCTGTTACTTAATCTGATTACGTTTTTTCCAAACAAAAATTCTTGAAAGTATAGTAAATTTAAAATTTTAAAAAAACAAAAATATGTTCTAACTTTCCAATATGGAAAATCTTTCTTGATTATCACAACTTACTTTCTCACACAGACAAAAAAAAGTATTTTTTTTTTTGTGTTGTAAAATTTGACATACCTTTTTGTAAATGTAGA
>JAPXFY010006102.1:0-2500 GCA_030674185.1 Monoplex corrugatus
GGAAGCTTGGCTGGAAACAAAATGCAAAGAAATAGAAGACCGAGACAAACAGACCCTAAGTCTATGTACAGAAATATTGAAAAAAATTGCTCATAGGAAAAAGACATCCTCGTCAACTAGTTGCTTGAAACCAAAGGGTGATACGATTATTATCGAAACAGACAAAATATTAGATAGATGGGGGGGGGGGGGGGGGGGGATACATTGAAGACCTTTTTGACGATGAGAGAAGGAAGACATCATTAGAAAGAACTCTGAAGGACCATCAATAATGAAAAATGAAATAAGAGCAGTGATGAAAAAGATGAAACACGGGAAAGCCCCAGGACCAGAAAATATTATTATAGAAATGATTGAGGCCCTAGATGAAGTTTGGTATTGAAAAAGTAACAATCCTCCTAAATGAAATTTATGACACCGGGAAAATACCCGCAGATATGTCAAAGTAAATATTCATTGCACTCTTAAAGGCAACAGGCGCCATAAAATGCGACCTCCATCGTACAATCAGCCTGATAAATCATGTGACAAAGATTCTATTAAGAATAATTATGATGAGGATAAGGTATACAATCATACCAAAAACAGCAGAAGAACAATGTGGATTTATTGAAGGGAAAGGAATTGTTAATGGAGAGATAGCTTCATGTCCGAGGTCCTCCCCCTTAAAGGCCAATAAGCGTGCTTTGCCTATTCCATTGTGTAACCATACATCAATATGGATATCAATATAGATAACGTTAAAGGCAAACATTTGTACTGACAATACTCAAATCGAAACACAAATGAAATCATCATCATCACCATCACACACACACACACACACACACACACACACACACACACACACACACACACACACACACACACACACACACACACACACACACACACACACACACACACACTTTCTCTGTCAGTCTCTCTCTGTCAGTCTCTCTCTCTCTCACTCATTCACTAATCCATTTGCACACCCAGAAATAGACACAGACTCTCTCTCACATTTTTCAGATTTTTTCATTGATAAAATTAGGTCCATCCGTTCCAGTCTTGACTCCCAGCCCATCTCTCAACCTCCTATTCCCGACCCTCTGTTTCAAGGCACACCACTTATTTCTTTTCAGCCTGCTTCTGAAACTACTATCCGCAATGTAATCCGCCATTCTGACATCAAGACCTGTGAGCTTGATCCTCTTCCAGCATCTATCTTTAACACACTGCCTAGATACTTTGCTCCCTCACTTCACAACTGTCATCAACAATTCCCTGTCATCTGGTATCTTTCCCACTTCCTTCAAATCTGCCCTGGTCAGACCTCTTTTAAAGAAACCTAGTCTTGACCCCAATAACCTCAAAAACTATCGACCTGTTTCCAACCTACCTTTCTTATCCAAAGTCCTTGAAAAAATTGTTCTCGCACAGATCTCTGATCATATCACCGCCAACAACCTCTCTTACCCTTATCAGTCGGCTTATCGCACTGGACACAGCCCTGAAACTGCTCTTGTAAAAATTGCAAATGATATTCTGACTGCTCTTGATCAAAATCAAATCTCTCTTCTATCTCTCCTTGATCTCTCGGCTGCATTCGACACCATCGACCATTCTATCATGCTCACACGTCTCCATAAAGTGTTCGGTATCTCTGACATCGCTCTGTCTTGGTTCCAGTCCTACCTCTCCAATCGCACTCAAACAGTCTCTGTCTGTTGTTCATCCTCTGCACCCGCTACCCTCCAGTTTGATGTGCCCCAAGGCTCTGTTTTAGGTCCCATCCTATTTGTGCTGTACACACAACCCCTCTCTGAAATTATGCGACTTCACTCTATGTCCCATCATAGCTTTTCTGATGACAACCAACTCTATACTTCTGGTTCCCTCCCACAACTGCCCTCTATAATCAGACAAACCCAAGGCTGCATTTCTGATGTTCACTCCTGGATGACTGTAAACAAACTTCAACTCAACCCCATTAAAACTGAACTTAGCCTTATCTCTCCCACCACATTGGCTAAGTGTTCTTCCCTTCCTCTGTCTGTCTCTCTGCTTGGATCTGACATTCCACTATCTTCCACTGTCCGCAATCTTGGAGTCACTCTTGATAACACCCTGTCCTTTGAAAAACACGTCCAGAATGTTTGCAGATTATGCTATCTTGAGATACGCAGAATTTCTTCTATTCGCAATATCCTCTCTGTCGAAGCCACCAAAACTCTCCTCTGTGCCTTTGTTCTCTCTCGTCTCGACTACTGCAACTCCCTCCTCTCGGGCTGTCCTTTCTCTCTCTTTCAAAAGCTTCAAAAAGTTCAAAACAATGCTGCTAGGCTCATCTTCAGAAAATCTCGTTCCTCTCATGTCACTCCTCTTCTCAAATCTCTTCACTGGTTACCTGTTGAAAAGAGAATTCGCTACAAGATTGCTTTGTTATGTTTTAAGTCTCTCAACGGTCTTGCACCCCCTTACATCTCTGACCTCCTCCATCTGTACACCCCCTCTCGTC
>JAPXFY010000610.1:0-25000 GCA_030674185.1 Monoplex corrugatus
ATCAACTTCTGTGAAATTGCCGCCATTTTTGAGCTTAGCATGTTGAGCTAAGTTCACGGTGCCAGTGGTAGGAGACTGCAAAAAGTGTATTGAAATTTGTTGAATAAAGTTGATAGAAAATTACCTACTGTCTGCCTTATCTTTCCTGTGTCTCTTTGCTCTCTTGTCTCCTTTACTGTCTCTTTGCCTGTCTGTCTCTTTGCCTGTCTGTCTCTTTGCCTGTCTGTCTCTTTGCCTGTCTGTCTCTTTGCCTGTCTGTCTCTTTGCTCTCTTGTCTATTTACTTGTAAGCTCTCTTGTCACTGCTATACTGCACTACTCCTACACCTGTCTTGGAATCTGGAACACTACACCACCGCCTCCTTCTTCTGTAGGACTCTGGAACTGCCATCTCTTCTAAATCTGCCTCTCTGATGACCTGCTCTGTATGTAAGTTAAAAAGATGAGGAGAAAGGATGTAGCCCTGCCTGACTCCTTTTTTAATGCGAAACTTTTTTAATGCCAAAATATTCACAGTGTGCACCATTCTATCTAACGGTCACTTTTTGGTCTTCGTATAATGCTGCTGTAAGTGACACCAAGTGTTTTGTGTTAAACAGTTGATGGTGTATGACACTGTATAAGCCTTGCTGTAATCCATAAAGGTAATGAAAGCTTCTTCTTCACTGTTCCTTACTTTTTACATCAAACTCTGTGAGACAAATAACATGTCTGTTGTGCCCCTGTTGGATCTGTAACCAGCCTGACAGTCAGAGAGTTCTGCTGCTTTTTGTTTCATTCTGTTCAGTATGATGATATGATGATTAGCAGTACTTTACTGGTGTGGCTGACTAGGGCGATGGTTCTGTAGTTACTGCAGTCCTTGACGTTCCCATTTGTATAGCATGACAAATTCTTGTAGCTTCCAGTCATCCAGCCATTGACATGATCCCCATATTCTTGTGCACAGATGATGTAAGGCAGTTACACCTGCTTCTCCAGTGTTCTTTAACAGTTCACCTGACACGTTGTCCAATCCAGGTGATTGTCCTAACTTCAGCTGATCTGTTACTGCTCTGACTTTGCTGACAAGAGGTTTGGGTTCCAATTCTTGACAGTCAAGGCAGGGAATATCTTTCGGGAGTTCTGGTGTGTTGTGAAAAAAGTTCTTTGCCGTACTCATGCCATCTTGATAGAATATCTTCCATCTCTTTTAAGGTTTCGCCCTCTTTACTGTCTATTGATTTTGTCTTTGAAAATTTGTGGATTTCATCTTTCTTCTTTGCTGAAACATTTCTTTTGTTTTCCTCTGAACATTTGCCTCTGTGAGTTTTGAGCATTCTTCTTCTATCCACGCCTTCTGATCTCTTCTGATTATGGTTCTTTCTTTTTTCAGCCTTTTGTAATCTTCTGTCTTGTTCCTTCGTGCTTGGCTTTTCTCTTTGTCTAGGTGGAAACTTCATTGTTTGTATATGGCATTGGTGGTTTGTTTGTCCGTCTTCCTAGTTTTGACTCTGCAGTTTTGGTGTATACTTTTTTCATGTTCTCCTTAATCATTTGGCAAAGTTTCATTTGCTGTCCATTCCTCTACGATGGCAGAGAAGTGGTTGTTTGTGTCAACTTGGTACTCAGTTCCCTGCCCATCTTAATGTTCCAATCATTCTGCTGCTGTCAGCTGACTGTTTCATAAGTCCTGTGACTGGAGCTCATATGGAACTGTCCGAGTGCAACAAATCCCTATTAAATAAGCTCCCGACTGCCAAGTCAATGTTATCTGGTGACCAAAAGGTCATAGGAGAGGGAGATGGTAGACAGGGACAAGATGCCAAGTCAATGTTATCTGGTGACCAAAAGATCATAGGAGAGGGAGATGGTAGACATGGACAAGATGCCAAGTCAATGTTATCTGGTGACCAAAAGGTCATAGGAGAGGGAGATGGTAGACAGGGACAAGATGCCAAGTCAATGTTATCTGGTGACCAAAAGGTCATAGGAGAGGGAGATGGTAGACAGGGACAAGATGCCAAGTCAATGTTATCTGGTGACCAAAAGGTCATAGGAGAGGGAGATGGTAGACAGGGACAAGATGCCAAGTCAATGTTATCTGGTGACCAAAAGGTCATAGGAGAGGGAGATGGTAGACAGGGACAAGATGCCAAGTCAATGTTATCTGGTGACCAAAAGGTCATAGGAGAGAGAGAGGGTAGACAGGGACAAGATGCCAAGTCAATGTTATCTGGTGACCAAAAGGTCATAGGAGAGGGAGATGGTAGACATGGACAAGATGCCAAGTCAATGTTATCTGGTGACCAAAAGGTCATAGGAGAGGGAGATGGTAGACAAGGACAAGATACCAAGTCAATGTTATCTGGTGACCAAAAGGTCATAGGAGAGGGAGATGGTAGACATGGACAAGATGCCAAGTCAATGTTATCTGGTGACCAAAAGGTCATAGGAGAGGGAGATGGTAGACAAGGACAAGATGTCTCCTAATTCTCCAGGCTGTTGTGAGGGCAGCACACATCATCTCTATCTTACTGATTCACCTACCCAATCCAGAAACAGGGTCAGGTACCCATTCACGGCTGGGTGGAATGTTGGCCACACCAACTTTCATGAACCTAACTTAACGACAAATGACTTGGAACAAACAACTAAAGAAATAACCTCATTTGAAAAATATAACACATTTGAAATATAAAATACTCCTAATAACGCTTCTACACTGAAATAATTCCAATTCAGCAGTACATCATACACAGTCACAATAAACGAATTTAGTTTCTTATTCCCACCAAAGATGTACATCACAAAAAATGACAGTCATAAATACATTTGTAACCAAAAATATACGTGTACACACCAGGACTTGATATGATGACTACAGGCCTGTCTTCTCTTCTGTCTTCATTCACCGTCTACACGGTCAGGCCACATCTGGTCATCAATGTGGCCGTGTTTTCCACTTCCAGCCGGCCACCATACAAGTGTAAGAAATACTTGTACCTGTAAGCAGATGGATTGTACAACAAAATTATATGAAGTACATTTATCATAGACAGGTACCGACTTGTATCAGGCAAAAATTAAGAACAATAACATATAGACAACTGCATCACACAGGAAGACATCAATTATCTTTGAATATACAGGGATTCTACTACAACAACATTTGTGGAAAGATGTCAGGTGTTTTTAGGTACATAAATTAACCATAGAACCAGATACAAAAAAAAAAACATGATGAAGTCATCATCGTTCTTTCCTTTCTCTGAACACAACACACAAACACAGTGACTCATTTCCCAAAAATGACAAACAAAATATCAAGTTTCTTGTAGGAACAAATCATTTTAGTATAAACAATCAACTTTTTCTAAAGAAAATAACGAAAACTCAATGGAAACAATTCTTCACCACACACACACACACACACACACACACACACACACACACACACACACACACACACACACACACACACACACACACACACACACACACACACACACACACACACACACAAAACACGCACACACACACACACACACACACACACAAAAGCATACACTAAATATCACTAAAGCATACAACCAAGTATGGTACTCCCGATTATTACTCAAATTGAAAAGTATTGGGCTGACAGGTCACATTTTTGATTATGTCAAATGCTTCATAGAAAACCGAGTATTTCAAACTTACTTACTTTACTTTTACTTTTTCCTTCCGCTTGTACCGGTGGGCGTCGCGGGGAGATACAGTCGTCTGTCAGCAGCAAGGCGGGTGGCCTGGAGAAGGGACATCTCGTGAGCTCTGAGGGTGTCTGCCACGGAGTCGCTCCATCGTCGTCTTGGTCTTCCTCTGGCTCTCCAGCCAGAGTATCTGGTGTTGTATGCCCGAAGAGCTGGATGGTTTAGGGGCATACGTGTGAAGTGTCCGAACCACTTGATCCTCATATGTTCGATGTGTTGTAGGATTGGTGTTGCTCTTACCATGTCTCGTATCACCTCATTTCTGATCTTGTCCCGCCTTGTCTTGTTTACTGCTTTCCTCAGGCATTTCATTTCACAGGTGACCAGTTTTCTCTCGAGGACTTTAGTTAGGGACCATGTCTGGCACTGGTATGTCAGCGTTGGTAGAAAAATGGTGTTGATAAGTTTCGCCTTAGTGCTGGTGGGAATGCTGGGGCGTTTCAGGAGAGGGGCAAGTTGGTAGCTGACTGCGTTGGCTTTCTGGCATCTGGTCTCGATTTCTCTGTCTAGTTTGCCATTTTCAGTGAAGATGCTGCCCAGGTATTTAAATTCACTGGCTTGCTTCAACTGGGTTCCGTTGATGTTGATGTCCAGTTTGTTTGGTCTCTTACTGACAGTCATGACCTCGGTTTTGCTGACGCTGATCTTCATGCCGTATGTCTCGCAGCTTTCACTGAGCTGGTCTGTGTGCTCCTGTAGCTGTATTTTGTCATTGTTCACCATTGCCTAGTCGTCCGCAAACATGAGTTCATTGAGTGCCTCAGGGTCTGGGTTTGCCTCCTTCGTAATCTGATCCATATAGATCATGAAGAGAAGAGGGGAGAGATTACAGCCCTGCCTTACTCCCGATGTCACTGGGAACCAGTCAGATGTTCCACTGGCGGTGCGGACTGCACTCCTGCTGTTGGCATAGATGGCCCGAATGTTGTCTAGCAGCTGGCCCTTGACGTCGTACTGCTCGAGGACCTTCCATAGCTTGTCTCTGTTGACTCGATCAAAGGCCTTTTCT
The DNA here is from genome assembly GCA_030674185.1 of Monoplex corrugatus. Lineage (NCBI taxonomy): Eukaryota > Metazoa > Mollusca > Gastropoda > Littorinimorpha > Ranellidae > Monoplex > Monoplex corrugatus. The sequence continues at coordinate 4,740 of JAPXFY010000610.1, forward strand.
TGATCAACGAATACAAGATGGAGATCTCGGTCGTATTCGATCGCCCTCTCGCACAGTTGTCGGAGTGCGAAGATTGCATCGGTGCACCCTCTTCCTTTTCTGAAGCCAAATTGGGCGTCACTGAGGAGATGTTCTGTTTTCGCTCGAGTGCGCTGCTCCAGGATCTTTGCGTACATTTTCACTACTGAGTAGTGATATGCCTCTGTAGGTACTGCAGTCTTTCTTGCTGCCCTTCTTCTTCCATATTGGCACCACTATTGCATTTTGCCAGTCTTCTGGTACTTTTCTCTCCTCCCAAGCTTTCTGAAAGATGGTGGTGAGCCACTGAATTCCGGTTTCACCGCACACATGGATGGCTTCAGTTGTTATGCCGTCGTCTCCAGCTGCCTTTCCTTTAGAACTGGTCTTCACTGCTTTTCTTACTTCACTCTCTAGGATGGTAGGTTCTGAGTGGTCTGGGTGGCTGGGGGTGAACCGGGACTGTGTGTCTTGTGCCCGTACTCCTGATGGGTTGAGTAGGTCTTTGAAATAGTTTTCCCATCTCTTCACTATTTTCTCCTCTCCATGCAATGTTTCCCCGTTTGCATCATTGATGATAGTGGTTGGATCGAAAGGTTCATCTCGCACTCTCATCGCTTTCACACTCCTGTAAAACTCTCTTGGGGAAGCTTTGCATGATTCACACAGTTTTTCACCATACTGGGTCCATGACTTTTCCTTTGTTGTTCTCACAACTTTCTTGCTGTGTCTTCTTGCAAGTCTGTACTTGATGTAGTCCTCTTCATCCTTTGACTTGACCCAGATCTTGTATTGTTTCTTCTTTTCCTTGATAGCATCCTTCACTTCTTTGTTCCACCAAGCTGTTGCCTTTCTGTTTCTTCCTCCTGTCTTCTTGGTGCCACAGGCTTCTTTTATAGTGTCCAGGAGGACTGTCTTGAAGATGCCCCAAGCTTCCTCTACGTTTAGTAATGAAGGGTCACTACAGTCCAATTTTTCACTGACGGTGCACCTGATCTGAGTCTGCACCTCTTCGTTTTGAAGCTTGTGTATGTTGAGTCTTTCTGGCTGTTTCTTCTTTTTAGTGAACCTCCTCTTCTTCTGAGTGACCAACGTCGTGATGATTGGCCTGTGGTCTGTGTCCAGGCCTGCGTTGGGGATGGCTCTTGAGTCTCTGATGTTGCTCCGCATTCTAGATCTTGCTAGTGTGAAGTCGATTTGAGATGAGACGTCGATGTCGCTCCATTTGTACCAGGTGTAGATCTGAGTGGCTCTGTGCTGGAAGAAGGTGTTGGTGACAATAAGATCATGCTCTGCACACAGTTCCAATACATGGTTGCCGTTGTAGTTGCATGGTGTTCTGTGGTCATTGTGTGGACCAAGGTATTTTGTCCATGGTGTTCTTCTCTCTCCGACTCTGCCATTGAAATCTCCCATGACGTACAGGTCTTCTTGGTCTGGGATGCTGTTGATGGTGTCCGAGAGTTTTTCGAAGAAGGAATCCTTATCCTCATCTGAGTAGGAGTCATTACATGGTGCATACACTTGAATGTAGTTGTTGATCTTATTGTCCTCTCTAATGCCGATCTTCAAGAGTCTCTCTGAAATGAACTCCGTACTCACTAGGTCTTTTGCCTTGTCATGGTGTAGGATGAAACCCCCGCCATGTGCTGCTCTCTGTTCCTTGCTTACACCGCTCCAAATGAGAATATAGTTGGCGTCTATTTCCTTTGTTCTTGTTCCTTTCTTTCTGGTGTCTGCAATGCCCAGTATGGAGATCTTGCGCTGGGTCATGAACTCTACTATCTCTGGTTCTTTGTTCGTCAAACCGCAAATGTTCCAGGTCCCAACCTTTTCGTTTTTCTTTAATCGTTGTCCGTTTTCCTCGCCGCGTCGTTTTCCGTTGTAATCAGTCCATTTGTATCTCCTTATGTTGTCTTGAGCAATTCGTTTATCCACTGCCGGCCTGCTAAGCCAGTCACAGCTTCACCAGTGCCCCGTTGGCCAGCATTACCTGTTTCCATCTCCCACGACGAGGACGAGGGGTTGGGCTTTGGGAGGCAACAATATACTACTACTTCTAATAATAATGATAATACAATGACAACAGTAACAATATCAAAGCAATAACATCAACACTGATTGTGATAATGATGAAGAGCAGGAGGAGAAAGCCGAGGAGGATGAAGATAATACTGTTATTGATATCACTACTATTACTGATAATAATAACAAGAACAAGGGAAAAGACTGGTATTTCAAGTCTGTTTATCTGCAGTATTGCATGCACCATTCAACACACACACACACACACACACACATACACACACACACACACACACACACACACACACACACACATATATATATATATATATACATATATATACACACACACAGACACACATGCACACACACACACACACGCCCCTACGCACACACACACACACACACACACACACACACACACGCATGCACGCACACACAAACACACACTCACACACACACACAGTCATACAAACACATACACACATACATACTTATACAGACACACACATACATACATACATACATACATACATACATACATACATACATACATACATACATACATACATACATCATCATCAAAAGGTGCCTTGCTGCATGGCGTTGGCGATTATGGACTTCCATCTGTCTCTTGTTGCCTCAAGCATCTCTTCCACCCTCCTTGTCTTCAGCCACTCTGCAAGTCCGTCTAGCATCTTCTCCCTGGGTCTACCCGGTGCTCTCCTTCCCTCTAGCTTTCCCGTTGTGACCAGGTGTTCCAATTCCCATTTCCTCATAAAATTGCCCATGGATGTTGCCTGCCTTTTCCTTATCTTCCTTATGAATGATATACTTGTGTCTGCCTCCATCAAGACTGTCTCGTTTGTTTTCTTTGCTGTCCATGGAACTCTCAACATCCTTCTTAGAAACCACATCCGGGCTGCTTCAATCTTGTTCTAGCTTTGTTTGTTGACTGTCCACGCCTAGCAACCGTACAACAGTATTGGTTCTATATAATATTCAAGAACTCTCTTCCTGATGTTAACTGATAGGCATTTGTTGGTAAGAATGCTTTCCATCTTCTTGAATGTTGTTTTGGCTTGGCCGATTCTGCTGACTATTCCTGATATGCATCGGCTGTCTGGTGAAATGATCGTTCCAAGGTATTTAAACTTATCAACCTGTCTCAAGGTTGTGCCATTTGCTGTTATTTTGCATGAGGGGATTTCATGTTTTTTACTGATCACCATGACTTCAGTCTTCCTGCTGTTTAGTTCCAACCCTTACCTTTGCTTTCTATTTCTAGTATATTCACAAGGTTTTGTAGGTCCTATTCACTTTCTGCTATTAGCACGGTGTCATCTGCGTATTGAATGTTATCATTTTTCCTCCAACCTTTATTCCAGGGTCTTCCTCTAGGTTTCTCGTGATGCTTTCGCTGTAAACAGAGAACAGATCTGGTGACAAAACACAACCCTGTCTGACTCCTCTTTTGATGTTTTGGAAAGAGCTTATATCGTTTTTTATTCTCATTGCAGCCGTTTGTTCCCAATACATATTCCTGATTATTCGTAGATCTTTCCATCAATATTGAGTCTTTCTAGTTGGTTGATCAATTCTTCATGTCTTACCCAATTCAAAGCCTAGGTATAGTCAACAAAGCATAAATATAAATCCTTGTTCACCTCGATTCCTCTCTATGATAGTTCTTAGGATGTATATGGCATTGATAGTTCCTTTACCTTCCACAAATTCACACTTTCATCTGCTATTTCTCTTTTGATTCTATTCCTTGTCCTCATCATGATCATTCTTAACCCTACCAGACCGAGTTCCCGCTATTGCGGGAATGACGAAAATGACTATATACCGAGTTCCCGCTATAGCGGGAATAGCACATTCACACGATCGTCACTTTATCAAGAGCTAAAAATAGCTACCGGACCGTTGCTAAGCGTCGCGTGAGCGTGTGTTCAGCCTATTGCAAATGTCTGCCTTTGTGTTGATGGTATTTTGAGGTGATTTGGGTGCAAAATTGACCATGAAGCGAGCTAGTGATGAACCAAGCACTTCAACAGGTAAACGGGCGAGGCCAACTCACTTCACAGTTCAACAAGTGGTGGACATTTTGCAGATTGGAGAATTTGATCAGGAATACGAATCCGATTCAAGTGACGATGATTACGTTGATGAAACATTGAATGAAAGTGATGATTCTGACAATGAAAGAAGTAGGTCGAGACAGAGTGTTGGAAGAAGGGGGCGTGCCCATACCCCCCAACCAAGTATTAGGGGAGATGCTTGTGTGATTGAGGGTTGGACTGGCGTTAGATGAAAGATAGGCCTATTTTCTACAATCTCTCTACGTTTCATATAATTCTAACCATTGGTGTGCATGATATGAACAGTTTTCCAACGTATATACATTTTTTTCAAAATTTTGCTCAGGAGGCCAGGCAGGGGGCACAATTACGCTCAGGGGCTAAGGTTAATAGGATCTTGGTTACATGACTCATCAAACTGATTGTGCGATGGAGTTCGCATTCTATAGCCCCTGTCTTCTTTGGAAGTGCAGTGAAAATTGATTTTGATATATCTTTGGGGATTTTTCCAGTGTCGTAAATTTCATTTAGGAGCACTGTTATTTTTTATATACCGAATTCCTCCAGGGCTTCAAGCATCTCTGTGGTAATGTTGTCTGGTCCTGGGGCTTTTCTTGGTTTCATCTTTTTCAGTGCTGCTCTAATTTCGTCTTTCATTATGGGTGGTCCTTTAAAGTTTTTTCTTATAATGTGTTCTTCCTTTCTGTCATCTTCAAAAAGGCCTTTAATGTACTCTCCCCATCTGTCTAATATTTTGTCTTTTTCCACGACAAGCGTACCTGTGACGGATGTGTTGTATATACTTTCATAGTACATTTTCACTTTTGTATAGAGTTTTGGCTCATTTTTGCTTTTGTGGACTGGAGCACCCAGTGTGGTTTTCGGTGTCTTTATTCTGATTGGCTGTGAAGTAAAAGCGTGGAGTGCGCGGAGCGTGGAATTCGTGTAGCGTTGTGTGCGTGTCGAAAAATCTGAACTAAAAGTCAGTTCTACAGAGATTTCCAGGTGGAGCGGTCGCATTTCCTTGCCGCCTGAAGAGAACTAAATATGTTCGTCTTAAGCTGCTATGTTAGCAGGTTGGTGAATCTTTTGATTTATTTGATACATTTACCAAAAATTGAGACATGTAGAGATTATGAAGGAACTAGTTGAATTGGCCTGTTGTGAAACAAGTTATAAGAAAGTCAAGATTCATGGATGAATGATAGATAAGGGAAACAATTTGTTGCAAGCTTTTGAGGTGAAGAAGCGTAGTTGTGAAAAAGTGAAGTGAATTATTTTGGCAGTCAAGAGTTGTAGTTCTTCATTTAATGTTTTATGAATTACTGTTTTGTGGTTTCGACCTTTAAATGATGTGCAGGCAGTATGAACTTTATGGATAATTATATATATTGAGAGTTTGGACTTTTGATTGAAACATGAATGGCGAATTTTGTGTTAAATTCTTTATTGTAAGATGTTATTTTGTTAAATGAATATGAAGCTAAGTTAGTGGTCATTTTTTGGAAATTGAAGTTGATAGAATATTTGCTATATAGCACTGTGAATGTAATTTGCCTGTGAGCTTTTAAAAGGCAAACAATATTATTTTGGGATAAACGTCTGTCAATCATATATTATAAAAAATATGGTGTGGCCATTGACCCAATACATTTTATTGACAATTTTGTAGATGGAAGTACTTGGCAAATTCTTTCCTATCTACAGCTTCTGACGTGGGGAGCTGTCTGGTCCGATTAGCTCACGAGGGAGCCACATACGTACGTGACTTTGGTTTGAGGGGTGGATGCCTGATCCAGTCCCTGGTCCTAAGCTGTTAGGACTCTGATAAATACCTGCTGTGGACGTATCTGGTTACTGACGCCTCTGTTTCGTCTTGCTCCCCAGGATTGTGTGGTAACTGTATTTATAGAGTGATGAACTGCATTCTGAACAATGATTTCGATGCTGTGAAACAGACTGACTGAAGTGTTGACGCAGTGAAATAATTCCTGTGAAAGGACTGTTTGGGACGGAAACCTGAATCGATTATTTTCTATTGAATAGTGGTCAATGAATATTTATTTCTGTCTTATGTGTTTGTTGATCCAGTTGGATGAAAATTGAACTGATGATATTTGATTAATTATAAATATTTAAATATACTAATTTGTTTACAGAGGTTGTTGAAGTGACTGAGTGGAAGGTTGTGTGTGGTTGGGGAAAACACATAGAACACGCACCTACATACACACAATCTACTTTCATTCTATTTCTGTCAGTCACACATAAACCGACATCTGTAACACTGGTGACCCCGACTTTCTTCTGTTTTCCCAGTGTGAAAGTTTTATAAATATATACTACACGTCATTATTGAAGGGCCAGGAACGTTTTTGAGTCAATTTTTGAAAGGAGAAATAACCTATTTTCTCTTACTCTTTTCTCCAATTCGTTGCCGTAACTGAATGGATAAGAGCTCAGACAACATTGCAGTTTCCTTTTGGCACGTGTTTGGGGATTTGCCGATTTGCAATGGGCGGCCCAAGGAAGACAATTTCCACACGAAATTGTCGAATCTTCAGCAGGGTCTCTCTGACGACGCAGGCAAGGTAGCGACAAAATTCGCTTTGCACGTGCAAGGCAAGCCCTTTTTGAACACTACTCCAGCCAAAGTTGCCCGCAGACGAGGATAAAAAGGACCCGTTCTTGGTTCGTTTTAACCATGCTTGCAAGACGACGGATGACGGATGAGCAGCGGGGGAGAGCCCTCGCTCTGCTTGATGAAGGCCTAGCGCAGCGGGAAGTTGCTAGACGACTTGAAGTGTCGCATTCCACAATCCAGAGACTGCTGGAGCGCTTCAATGAGACTGGAGCAGTCCAGGAAAGGCGTCACACGGGTCGACCCAGAGTAACGACAAGACAGCAAGACCGCTACCTTGCCCTCTCCGTCCTGAGGGAAAGGGCATTCACTGCGGTGACCTTGAGGGGTCAGCTGAGGGACGCAACAGGTGCTAACATCAGCTGCAGCACGGTGAGAAGACGGCTACATGAGGCAAACTTGAGGTCACGGAGACCGGCCGTCCGACCCGTGCTGTCACCGGTCAACAGAGTGCGCCGCATGACCTGGGCCAGGGAGCACGTGACCTGGACAAGGCAACAGTGGGCCCGGGTCTTGTTTTCGGATGAGTCCAGGTTCACCCTGACCTTTAACGATGGCCGGGCTCGGGTGTGGCGACGTCAAGGGGAGAGGTTCGCTGACGCCACTGTCCAAGAGCATAACCGGTACGGCGGCGGGTCGGTGATGGTGTGGGGTGGCATGAGCCGTGGTACCCGGACCCCTGCTCCCCATTGACGGCATCCTGAACGGGGTCCGGTACCGGGACGAGGTTCTGGCGGCCGTGGCACTGCCTGCGCTTGTGGACCTTGGTCAAGGCGCCATCTTCCAGGACGACAATGCACCTGCGCATCGAGCACGCCTTGTGACCGACTTCCTGGAGCAGCATGAAGTCGTCCGTATGGCCTGGCCAGCGTGCTCACCTGACCTGAACCCAATTGAACACCTCTGGGATGTGCTCGGGAGGCGCATCAGGGACAACCACCCCCCACCGGGCACCCTGGCCAGGCTGGTCGACATCCTGCAGATCGAGTGGGCGGCCATCCCTCAGGACACACTCCGTACCCTTGTGGGGTCGATGCATCGGCGCTGTGAAGCATGCATCCAGGCTCGGGGCGGACACGCGCGATATTGAAAACAGATTGGCCAAATCTGACACTTTCTGTTTTTTGAAAAGGGGGGGATGTTCCTTTAAATGCATGTGCTGTTCACTAATGGGTCATTGTGCTAATTTCTTTTTCCAAAACAGGTGTGGAAATGATGAAATAAAACATAGAATCAATTCTAAACATTGTCAATTATTTCAACTTAAAATTAGAGAGGAAGGAAGAAGTGGCCCTTAAATTATGATTAGGAGTATATGTGATGATTGAAAAATAACTTGATCATTTTTGTATGATTACACTTGTTGGACTATAGTTTGCCTGCGTGCATTCTACATTTTGTAAAAGAGTTGTGTCCCTTCTGCTGTTGAGGACAATACTTGTATTTTTTCTGGCACAACTGGTGTTAGGAGTTTTTGCTTACTTTGTGTCATTGTTCTATATCTAGTTTGGACTTTGAAAACATTTCAACTTTTTATTTAGTGCTTTTTTGATTTATCATTTTTGTGTATTCAGCGGACCTTGAAAATGTCAGATACTGACGTTATGTCTGTGGATGATAAGCTTTTCCAGATTTTTGTCCAAAGAGGAAAAGTCTTAGGATTGGAAGGAGATAAGCTCATAGAGTATGTAAACAAACTGGCCAAAGGAGCATTGGGTCGCATACTTATCAGCTTTGTTGGACGGTACTGCACAAAACCTCTCACATCTCGACCATCATTTCCCAAACTTCCTGCATTCAGGGAAAAGACAGATGACATTGATTCGTATCTCTTTCGATTTGAGACTCATGCTAATATGTTGAAGTACATTCGCAGGGATTCGGTGTTGCCTACACAGTCTGTTGCGTGTGAGACTTCTGTGTCTGTCGGTTCGACCGTACCATGGAGTGAGATTTCTCCACTCGATGTCGATACTGCTCCTCAAGTCGTTTGACGATCGGATATTCAGGTTGATGTGTCTCAGGAGACTAGTCTGTCTGTGTGTTCTGCTGGTGTTGTGCAAGAGGCCAATGATTCTTTTCCCTTACCAACATTGGCTACTCCCATGTCCACTTCTACACCAGATGAAGGGGTTGTCGACATCAAATTCGACAATTCACTGTCACCTGCATATTCCCAGTTAAGAGGAATTTTTGAAGAGTTCTCAGACATACTCACGACAAAACCAGGATGTTTTTCTGGAGAGCTTTGGTTACAGATTCCACTTGTCACTAATGTTCCGGTGAGAAAAAAAATGTATAATGTCCCTTTCACTGCAAAAGAGGTCATTGAAAGAGAAGTTCAAACAATGTTAGATCTTGGAGTGATTGAACACTCAAGAAGTCCATATGCTGTTCCTGTGGTGTTGGTCCAGCAAAAAGATGGTTCCTGCCGATTCTGTATTGACTACAGGTGGCTGAATAAGATCACAGTTTGATGCCGAACCAATTCCGGATGTAGAGGATTTGTTCTCCGTGCTGAGTGAATCTAGATTTTTCACACGGACTGACTTGGCCAAGGGTTATTGGCAGGTCTGTGTTCAACCTGAGGACAGACCAAAGACAGCTTTTGCTACACATGTTGGAATTTTCCAGTTTGTTCGCATGCCTTTTGGACTCGTCTCTGCACCTGCAGTATTTGCGCGCATGATGCGTATGCTTCATCTCGACTCATGTTCTGCTGTTAACTTCTTTGATGACATCCTTGTGCACAGTGTTGACTGGGAGTCGCATCTGTCCCATGTCAAAGCAGTGCTGGTGAGACTTCGCGACTTTGGTCTGACAGCTCGTCCTTCAAAGATTGAGACGGGTTTTCGCTTACTAGAGTTCCTGGGTCATGTGATTGGTGATGGCAAGCTTCGTCCAGAAGATGGCAAGGTCAAGAAGATTCTGCAAATTCCAACTCCCACAACCAGAAAGGAAGTTCGTTCACTTTTGGGCTTGCTGAGCTTTTACAGGTGATATGTGCCAAACTTTGCTACACTGTCAGCACCTTTGTCTGATCTGACAAAGGAGGGTCCACGATCGTCTCGTGCAATTGTGTGGACGCCTGAATGCGCTGAGGCTCTGAGCAGAATTCAGTCGATTCCTGTCTACGAATCCTGTTCTTTTGTTACTCGTTTGGATGACCAGTTCGTGCTGCGCACGGATGCCAGCTCAGTCGGTCTTGGAGCTGTTCTATTGCAAGAGTTTGATGGAGTGTTGCATCCGGTCGTGTTTGCCAGTCGCAAGTTGTTGCAAAGAGAGTGCAACTACAGCACCATGGATAGGGAGTGCTTCGCTATCGTGTGGGGTATTCAGAAGTTTATGAGGTTTCTGTGGGGAGTACGGTTTGTCTTGCAAACCGACCATCGTCCGTTGACCTATCTCCACACGTCCAGCTTCAGAAACGCCAGAATTCTCCGCTGGGCATTGTCGATGCAGGAATTCTCTTTTGAGGTTTGCCCCATTTCTGGCACGTCGAACATCTTGGCAGATCTGCTCTCGCGATCCTCAGTTGATCAAATGGTTCCATGAGTGCCCTCTCAAAGACAATTCGGTCATTGTCTTTTCCGTAGAGGGGGGGTAGTGTGACAGATGTCCTTTTCTTATTTCCACACTATTGTTTTTATATATTCGTTGTTACTGTTGTATAAGGCGTTTTGACTCATTTTGCTTTTGTGAAATGATCAAGTGTTCTGTTGCTGGCACGTCACTGATGACATGAATTCTGCTGAACGTCATCACCATGAAAAAAAAAAGCTTTACGTGTTACATACATGATACAATGACGTAGTTATGTAAAACTACGTAAGGAACTATTGATTGGGTACTAAGGCAACAGGACAAGGGTTTTTGGGAAAAAAACGATATCAGAGGACAAGGACGAGAGGACACCAGGCACTGAGGACAGAGGTTCTCTACGGAGAATAGACATCTGTGCAACGGCACCGGTGGTCGTGTGATGGTGCGGCAGACCATTCTGTGACTGTAAAAGTGTGCGCTGGTAGTTACGATACTATGTTACTGTGACTGTAAAAGTGTGCGGTGGTTGTTACGATACTACGTTCCTGTGACTGTAAAAGAGTGCGGTGGTTGTTACGATACTACGTTCCTGTGACTGTAAAAGTGTGCGGTGGTTGTTACGATACTACGTTCCTGTGACTGTAAAAGAGTGCGGTGGTTGTTACGATACTACGTTGCTGTGACTGTAAAAGTGTGCGGTGGTTGTTACGATACTACGTTGCTGTGACTGTAAAAGTGTGCGGTGGTTGTTACGATACTACGTTCCTGTGACTGTAAAAGTGTGCGGTGGTTGTTACGATACTACGTTGCTGTGACTGTAAAAGTGTGCGGTGGTTGTTACGATACTACGTTCCTGTGACTGTAAAAGTGTGCGGTGGTTGTTACGATACTATGTTTCTATAACTGATTAGACGTTGTATATTTGTCTCTATTATTATATGTTTGGGGATGAACTGAGGGATTCTGACTGATTATAAAATATTTAAATTTACTATTTTGTTTGCAGAGGTTGTTGAAGTGACTGAATGGAGGGTTGTATGTGATTGGGGAAAACACATACACTTAGAACACGCACCTACACACATACAGTCTACTTTCATTCTATTTCTGTCAGTCACACATAAACAGACCTTCTGTAACAAGAACACAAACATCATAATCAACAACAGACAACACAATCACAATAAGTAATAACAGACAACACACACATCATAATCAGTAATCACAGACAACACAGACATCACAATCAGTAACAACAAACACAAACATCACAATCAACAACAGACAACAGAAACATCACAATCAACAACAGACAACAGAAACATCACAATCAGTAATAACAGACAACACAAACATCACAATCAGTAATAACAGACAACACAATCAACAACAGACAACACAAACATCACAATCAACAAAGGACAACACAAACATCACAATCAACAACAGACAACACAAACATCACAATCAGTAATAACAGACAACACGAACATCACAATCAGTAACAACAGACAACACAAACATCACAATCAACAACAGACAACACAAACATCACAATCAGTAATAACAGACAACACAAACATCACAATCAGTAACAACAGAACACAAACATCACAATCAGTAATAACAGACAACACAAACATCACAATCAATAACAACAGACAACACAAACATCACAATCAGTAACAACAGACAACACAAACATCACAATCAGCTCATCCAATATGTAGACAAATGGTGGTGGTGGTGGTGGTGAAATGATGATGATGATGAGGGTGGGGTGGGTGTTGGTGGAAATGGTGGCGGTGGTGGTGGTGGTTGTGATGGAGATGGTGCTGGTAGTAGTGGTGATGGTGATGATGAAGATGATGAATGTGGTGGTGATGACGATGACGATGACATTAACTACGATGATGGTGATGGTGGTGGTGGTGGTGGTGATAATGATGATGATGTTAAACAGTAATAGTTGAAATCAGTACTAGGTTCATCAACCTGGGTGCTCATGACAAATACATGAGTTCTGAGTTTTGGGGTCTGATTTCTGAGTTATGAATTACAACTACCACACCTATCGTTATGGTTATTTTTGTTTAAAGCCCAGCTGACTGCTTACAGCCATATCAGGGCTATAACCGTTTAAAAACATACACAATACTTAACAGGTAAAACAAAAGGAAAATAAAATCAAGTGCACATATCATGTATTCGCGCACATAATCTTAAGAGATACCCCTGGCATGGACCACTGTGTCCAGCTTATCACAAAGGGGATGTAACAAACGTACCTGAAGACTTAAGTTAAACCTAAGGACACTAAAACATATATAAGCAATATGAACATAAACATCTTGATTAGGTACATGTATTAAGTGCATTTTTGACTCTAGGAAAATGAGATATGCAGAAACAATTTTAGGTAATTTAGGTCCGTTATTTATATATATATATACATATATAAGCTACGCACAAAAAGTTAAGGATCACTATGAGAAAACAGGTGCGTAATAAACTCAGTTCGCTACTGTTATTTATTTCTCAGTCCAGCCAAATTGTTATGAATTCTTGTTCAGCTGTAAGTGGGCGATGTTGTGTTAGTGCAAAAATTGCACGGGATTCTCTACTACTGAGCTTGGCCGCTAACGGAAAAGCGGAAACTTGCGAAAAAGGACCTTGTTTTGACCGTTCTGCCTGAACACATTGCACAAGCCAGATGGAAAAACCATTATGCACGTGCAAGCACTGCTGTTTATGTGTGAGATGCTGTCTCTTGCTTGGCTTTATAAGAAGACATTCCACCAGTAGTAGGCCTGATCTGACAATGCCTCCACGACGAAAATTGAGCGAGTTTGAGAGGGGACGAGCTGTTGCATGGTTCCAAGATGGTGTTCCCAAGCGAGAAGTGGCCAGGCGACTTCAGGTGTCCATCTCGGTCATTGTCAGACTGATTCAACGCTTCACAGCCACTGGGAGGGTCCATGAAAGATGCAGATCTGGTCGACCGAAGAAGACAAACCCACGTGAAGATCGTCTCATTGAACGACAAGCCCTGCAGACAAGAACAGCCTCTTCCAGCATCATTCGAAGGCAGCTGAGGGTGGCTACAAACATCAACATCAGCCAGCAGACCATACGGAACCGCCTTCATGGGTTTAACCTCCGTTCTCGTCGCCCAGCTGTACGGCCACGCTTAACTCCAGCCCATAGGGCAGCACGCCGCGTGAGGTGGACACGTCAGCAATGGTCCCAGGTCCTGTTCAGTGATGAATCACGCTTCACCATGAACCACAACGACGGCCGACTGAGGGTCTGGAGGCGCCCAGGGCAACGCTTTATTGACACCACTGTCCAAGAAAAGGTGGCCTTTGGTGGAGGTTCTGTAATGGTCTGGGGGGCCTTCAGCCTTCACCACAGAACACCCTTGTATCATGTACAGGGTAACCTGACTGGCCTCCGATACCGGGATGAGATCCTTCGACCGCTGGCTGTGTCTACCAGGATGACAACGCTCGCCCCCACAGGGCAAGGGTGGTCAACGACTTCCTGCAGCAGTCTGGAGTCAACAGAATGGAGTGGCCAGCATGCAGTCCCGATCTCAACCCGATTGAGAACCTCTGGGATGAGCTGGATCGCAAAGTGAGGAGCAACCACCCCCCTCCCAGGGATGCCCAACACCTCTACCAGATGCTGCAGGCTGAGTGGCAGGCGCTTCCACAGAGGATCTTCACCAACCTGGTCAACTCGATGAGGACTCGCTGCGTCGAGTGCCAGAACAGCCATGGCGGTTACACACATTACTGAACTTTTGGGAGCATCAGAATGCCCTGTCTTGTGATTTCAATGACTTTGGGAAATCAAATTTCGATACGTACCCACTTTGATCAAATGTACACACCAAACGATTGCTCGAAATTGAAGGCAATTGTGTATCGTTATCACTAAAGCAGAATTAAATGTTTGCCAAACTTCAACGCATTGGCTTTCTTATTTTGAAAGTTATGAATTTTTGTGCAAGTGATCCTTAACTTTTTGTGCGTAGTGTATATAATGGTCCTAAATTACCAAAAAGTGTTTCTGCATATCTCATTTCCCTAGAGTCAAAAATACACTTAATACATGTACCTAATCATGATGTTTATGTTCATATTGCTTATAGCCCAGCTGACTGCTAGAGCCATATCAGGGCTAACACCACGTCAAAAACAACAACCAGGATAAGATAAAAGACAAAAGTTAAAAATCATGCTCACCTTTAACCTTGCATGTCTAAACTGCAATTAGAGAAAACCATACTTGGACGTAAAATCATATCAGGTGAAATCTATTGATCTACCAAATTATGAATCTTAAGAGAAAGTAGGTAAGACTTCATCAAAGACATACAGGTAAATGGACCAACAAGACAGAAAATGATAGCACGAAAGCCAAGGAACAAGACACAAACAAAAAGAATAAACGGGAAAGGAGGAAATTTCTAGTACAGAATTTCCAGGTCATCATATCATCATCAAGTGCCCTGCCATATGGCGTTGGTGATCATGGCCCTCATATGTATCTATCCCCTGTTGCCGCAAGGACATCCTCCACCCTCTCTGTCCTCAGCCATCCTGCAAGTCTGTCCAATATTTTCTCCCTGGGTCTGCCTGGTGCTCTCTTTCCCTTCAGCTTTCCCATTGTGACCAGGTACTCCAATTCCCCTTTTCTCATAAAATGGCCCATAAATGTTGCCTGTCTTTTCCTAATCTTCCTAATGAATGATCTTCTTGTGTCTGCCTCCATCAAGACTCTCGTTTGTTTTCTTTGCTGTCCACGGAACTCTCTAGATTCTTCTTAGAAACCACATCTCGTCTGCGTCAAGGTGGGGATACTATTTATACTAGATGAGCCCACAGCACCCCCAAGGGCGTAGACTACCATGCCTGTTAGCGTTAATTATTATGGTGTATTACGGGTATTGCATTACAATTACCTGGATGGAGTTTAATGAAAATGATCGAAATATATGACTATGTAATAAGAACATACAACAACTGACCTCTGTTCAGTTCAGTTCATATTGCTTAAAGCCCAGCCGACTACTAGAGCCATATCAGGGCTAACACCATGTCAAAAAACAACAATCCGTTAATTAAGATAAAAGACAACAATTAAAAACCATGCTCACCGTTAACCTTGCAAATCTAAAACTTAATTCAAGAAAAACAGATGTAAACTGACCTCTGAAAAAGACGAACGAAGCAGACGATGATGACTGCACCAGTGAGCAGTTGAGCAACAGGGAAGACTTATATATATACTCCTAATCATAATTTAAGGGCCACTTCTTCCTTCCTCTCTAATTTTAAGTCGAAATAATTGACAATGTTTAGAATTGATTCTATGTTTTATTTCATCATTTCCACACCTGTTTTGGAAAAAGAAATTAGCACAATGACCCATTAGTGAACAGCACATGCATTTAAAGGAACATCCCCCCCTTTTCAAAAAACAGAAAGTGTCAGATTTGGCCAATCTGTTTTCAATATCGCGTGTGTCCGCCCCGAGCCTGGATGCATGCTTCACAGCGCCGATGCATCGACCCCACAAGGGTACGGAGTGTGTCCTGAGGGATGGCCGCCCACTCGATCTGCAGGATGTCGACCAGCCTGGCCAGGGTGCCCGGTGGGGGGTGGTTGTCCCTGATGCGCCTCCCGAGCACATCCCAGAGGTGTTCAATTGGGTTCAGGTCAGGTGAGCACGCTGGCCAGGCCATACGGACGACTTCATGCTGCTCCAGGAAGTCGGTCACAAGGCGTGCTCGATGCGCAGGTGCATTGTCGTCCTGGAAGATGGCGCCTTGACCAAGGTCCACAAGCGCAGGCAGTGCCACGGCCGCCAGAACCTCGTCCCGGTACCGGACCCCGTTCAGGATGCCGTCAATGGGGAGCAGGGGGGTCCGGGTACCACGGCTCATGCCACCCCACACCATCACCGACCCGCCGCCGTACCGGTTATGCTCTTGGACAGTGGCGTCAGCGAACCTCTCCCCTTGACGTCGCCACACCCAAGCCCGGCCATCGTTAAAGGTCAGGGTGAACCTGGACTCATCCGAAAACAAGACCCGGGCCCACTGTTGCCTTTCCAGGTCACGTGCTCCCTGGCCCAGGTCATGCGGCGCACTCTGTTGACCGGTGACAGCACGGGTCGGACGGCCGGTCTCCGTGACCTCAAGTTTGCCTCATGTAGCCGTCTTCTCACCGTGCTGCAGCTGATGTTAGCACCTGTTGCGTCCCTCAGCTGACCCCTCAAGGTCACCGCAGTGGATGCCCTTTCCCTCAGGACGGAGAGGGCAAGGTAGCGGTCTTGCTGTCTTGTCGTTACTCTGGGTCGACCCGTGTGACGCCTTTCCTGGACTGCTCCAGTCTCATTGAAGCGCTCCAGCAGTCTCTGGATTGTGGAATGCGACACTTCAAGTCGTCTAGCAACTTCCCGCTGCGCTAGGCCTTCATCAAGCAGAGCGAGGGCTCTCCCCCGCTGCTCATCCGTCATCCGTCGTCTTGCAAGCATGGTTAAAACGAACCAAGAACGGGTCCTTTTTATCCTCGTCTGCGGGCAACTTTGGCTGGAGTAGTGTTCAAAAAGGGCTTGCCTTGCACGTGCAAAGCGAATTTTGTCGCTACCTTGCCTGCGTCGTCAGAGAGACCCTGCTGAAGATTCGACAATTTCGTGTGGAAATTGTCTTCCTTGGGCCGCCCATTGCAAATCGGCAAATCCCCAAACACGTGCCAAAAGGAAACTGCAATGTTGTCTGAGCTCTTATCCATTCAGTTACGGCAACGAATTGGAGAAAAGAGTAAGAGAAAATAGGTTATTTCTCCTTTCAAAAATTGACTCAAAAACGTTCCTGGCCCTTCAATAATGACGTGTAGTATACCTCAGACTCTAGATTTCCACTGAACTGAAATACTTGGTAGACACAATGATCAGAGATGAAGTCCGGTTTTTGTCCTCTTGTGACGTCTGGTCTCGTCACGCCATTGACTGGGACTCGTCCACTTAACAAACGAGTAAGTACGCTGTCATACAGAGGGCGTGTATGGTTGACTGTAATGGTAAAACTCTTGATTTCCAGAATGATTGCAAGAGTTTGCTTGGGTTTTTAACTCTTTGACTCTTGCGCCTTAAACACCAGTTCAGTTCAATTCATATTGCTTATAGCCCAGATGACTGCTAGAGCCATATCAGGGCTGTCACCACGTCAAAAAAACAAACAAACAAACAAAAACAGTTAAGATAGAAGACAGCAGTTAAAACCATGCTCACCATTAACCTTGCAAATCTAAAATGCAATAAAGAGAAACAGACGTAAAATCAGATCAGGCTAAATCTATTGATCTCTTGTAAAAACTGGAAAATTGTATCAGGAGGGACATCTCGGAAGAGGTTCTTTAAGGAGTACCTTAATTAAACACCAACTGCAAAAACATATCCCTCTGACTCCCTTACCTCATCTACCAGCTTTCTGCAGGAAGCTGATGGAAAGGGTGAGGGGAATCAAAAGGTTAAGTTTTTCCTTTGCTAGCGTGGTTGACAATGCAGGATGCTGAAGGACAGGGTTGGGAGTTAAAGGGTTAATGAGAGGTTTGGCCGACTCTTTCGATACAGTCATCCTTAACAGGATGTGATTTGTACCCACATGATGTCTGTGTCATTGTGAGTGAGTGTATGAGTGACTGGCGACAGTGTGAGCCTCGATTTGATCTATACATCAAGATTTAGGGCCTCATAGATGTCGTTATGTTATTTATTATATTATTATTATTATTACTATTATCATGTTGTTGTTGCTACTTTAAGTCTTGTTATCATTATTGTTAGTAGTAGTCGTAGTATATTGTTGTTGCTGTTGTTTTATTGTTATCATTGTTATTACTATTCCATCATTATTATTCTGATCACTGTTATTATTATCATTATTATTATTATAACATTGTTGTTGCTGCTATTGTTGTTAGTAGTAGTAGTGTTATTATTGTCATTATTATTCTTATCATTACTATTGTTATCTTTGTTATTATTGTAATTATTATCATTCTCATATTATTGTTATTATCATCATCATCATCATCATTACGATTATCATCATCAGGATAACATCACCCAGACTGCCCTTCACCGGACACCATGAAGACAGCAGGATAACATCACCCAGACTGCCCTTCACTGGACATCATGAAGACAGCAGGATAACATCACCCAGACTGCCCTTCACCGGACATCATGAAGACAGCAGGATAACATCACCCAGACTGCCCTTCACCGGACATCATGAAGACAGCAGGACAACATCACCCAGACTGCCCTTCACTGGACATCATGAAGACAGCAGGATAACATCACCCAGACTGCCCTTCACCGGACATCATGAAGACAGCAGGATAATATCACCCAGACTGCCCTTCACCGGACATCATGAAGACAGCAGGATAACATCACCCAGACTGCCCTTCACTGGACATCATGAAGACAGCAGGATAACATCACCCAGACTGCCCTTCACCGGACATCATGAAGACAGCAAGATAACATCACCAGGACTGTCCTTCACCGGACATCATGAAGACAGCAAGATAACATCACCTGGACTGCCCTTCACTTGACATCATGAAGACAGCAGGACAACATCACCAGGACTGTCCTTCACTGGACATCATGAAGACAGCAGGATAACATCACCCGGACTGCCCTTCACTGAACACCATGAAGACAGCAGGATAACATCACCCAGACTGCCCTTCACCGGACATCATGAAGACAGCAGGACAACATCACCAGGACTGCCCTTCACTGGACATCATGAAGACAGCAGGATAATATCACCCAGACTGCCCTTCACCGGACATCGGAAGGAAGACCCAAGAATAACTGGTGATGAACAACAGGAGGAGCCCTTAATTAAGGCCCTGAAACACACCTGAGTGCCACACACAGACTGACCCAGTACAGACCTTAAGGCCCTGAAACACACCTTGAGTGCCACACACAGACTGACCCAGTACAGACCTTAAGGCCCTGAAACACACATTGTGTGCCACACACAGACTGGTCCAGTACAGACCTTAAGGCCCTGAAACAGACCCTGAGTGCCACACACAGACTGACCCAGAACAGACCTTAAGGCCCTGAAACACACCTTGTGTGCCACACACAGACTGACCCAGAACAGACCTTAAGGCCCTGAAACACACATTGTGTGCCACACACACACTGGCCCAGTACAGACCTTAAGGCCCTGAAACACACATTGTGTGCCACACACACACTGACCCAGAACAGACCTTAAGGCCCTGAAACACACATTGAGTGCCACACACAGACTTACCCAGAACAGACCTTAGGGCCCTGAAACACACATTGTGTGCCACACACAGACTGACCCAGTACAGACCTTAAGGCCCTGAAACACACCTTGTGTGCCACACACACACTGACCCAGTACAGACCTTAAGATTCTGAAACACACAGTGTGTGCCACACACAGACGGACCCAGTACAGACCTTAAGGCCCTGTACCACACCTTGTGTGCCACACACAGACTGACCCAGTACAGACCTTAAGGTCCTGAAACACACATTGTGTGCCACATACACACTGACTCAGTACAGACCTTAAGGCCCTGAAACACACAGTGTGTGCCACACACAGACTGACCCAGTACAGACCTTAAGGTCCTGAAACACACATTGTGTGTCACACACAGACTGGTCCAGTACAGACGTTAAGGCCCTGAACCACACCTTGAGTGCCACACACAGACTGGTCCAGTACAGACCTTCAGGCCCTGAAACCCACCTTGAGTGCCACACACAGACTGACCCAGAACAGACCTTAAGGCCCTGAAACATTCCTTGAGTGCACACATACACTGGTCCAGTACAGACCTTAAGGCCCTGAAACACACCTTGAGTGC
>JAPXFY010000610.1:30000-40000 GCA_030674185.1 Monoplex corrugatus
GTCTTAAAATAAGTTCTGGACCAGTCTGTGTGTGGCATTCAAGGTGTGTTTCAGGGCCTTAAGGTCTGTACTGTACCAGTCTGTGTGGCACTCAAGGTGTGTTTCAGGGCCTTAAGGTCTGTACTGGACCAGTCTGTGTGCGGCACTCAAGGTGTGTTTCAGGGCCTTAAGGTCTGTACTGGACCAGTCTGTGTGTGACACTCAAGGTGTGTTTCAGGGCCTTAAGGTCTGTACTGGACCAGTCTGTGTGTTGCACTCAGGGTGTGTTTCAGGGCCTTAATTAAGGGCTCCTCCTGTTGTTCATCACCAGTTATTCTTGGGTCTTCCTTCCGATGTCCGGTGAAGGGTAGTCCTGGTGATGTTATCCTGCTGTCTTCATGGTGTCCGGTGAACGGCAGTCCGGGTGATGTTATCCTGCTGTCTTCTTGATGTCCGGTGAAGGGCAGTCCGGGTGATGTTATCCTGTTGTCGTCATGGTGTCCGGTGAACGGCAGTCCGGGTGATGTTATCCTGCTGTCTTCATGATGTCTGGTGAAGGGCAGTCCTGGTGATGTTATTCTGCTGTCTTCATGATGTCTGGTGAAGGGCAGTCCGGGTGATGTTATCTTGCTGTCTTCATGATGTCCGGTGAAGGGCAGTCCTGGTGATGTTATCCTGCTGTCTTCATGATGTCCAGTGAAGGGCAGTCCTGGTGATGTTATCCTGCTGTCTTCATGATGTCCGGTGAAGGGCAGTCCTAGTGATGTTATCCTGCTGTCTTCATGATGTCCGGTGAAGGGCAGTCCTGGTGATGTTATCCTGCTGTTCTCATGGTGTTCCAGTGAAGGGTCAGTCCTGATGATGTTGTCCTGCTGTCCTCATAATGTCCGGTGAAGGGCAGTCCTGGTGATGTTATCCTGCTGTCTTTGGATGCTGTGTCCTGTCCATTTTCCTGTATTCTTCGTGATGGTGGCGTCGATACCTTCTGGTGGTCTTGGGGAAGTCCAAAGCTTTTGATGACGATGATAATCATAATGATGATGATGATGATAATAATAGCAATAATATAATAATAATATAATAATGATAATAATAACAAAGATAACAATAGTAATGATAAGAATAATAATGACAATAATAACACTACTACTACTAACAACAATAGCAGCAACAACAATGTAATAATAATAATGATAATAATAACAGTGATCAGAATAATTATGATGAAATAGTAATAATAATAATAATAATAATAATAACAATGATAACAATAAAACAACAGCAACAACAATATACTACGACTACTACTAACAATAATGATAACAAGACTAATGTAGCAACAACAACATGATAATAAGTAATAATAATAATAATATTATAAATAACATAACGACATCTATGAGGCGCTAAATCTTGATGTATAGATCAAATCAAGCTAACAGTCGCCAGTCACTCATACACTCACTCACAATGACACAGACATCATGTGGTACAAAACACATCCTGTTAAGGATGACTGTATCGAAAGAGTCGGCCAACCCTTCTCATTAACCCTTTGACTCCCAACCCTGTCCTTCAGCATCCTGCATTGCCAACCACGCTAGCAAAGGAAAACTTAACCCTTTGATTCCCCTCACCCTGTCCATCAGCTTCCTGCGAAAAGCTGGTAGATAAGATAAGGGAGTCAGAGGGATATGTTTTAGCAGTTGATGTTTAAGGTACTCCTTAAAGAACCTCTTCCGAGACGTCCCTCCTGATACAATTTTCCAGTTTTTACAAGAGATCAATAGATTTCGCCTGATCTGATTTTACGTCTGTTTTTCTTTAATTGCATTTTAGATTTGCAAGGTTAACGGTGAGCATGATATTTAACTGTTGTCTTTTATCTTAACAGCTTGTCATTTTTTTTTTTGTTTTGTTTTTTTCCTGGCGTTAGCCCTGATATGGCTCTAGTAGTCAGCTGGGCAATAAACAATAT
Source organism: Monoplex corrugatus (assembly GCA_030674185.1). Lineage (NCBI taxonomy): Eukaryota > Metazoa > Mollusca > Gastropoda > Littorinimorpha > Ranellidae > Monoplex > Monoplex corrugatus. Next base: position 31,958 of record JAPXFY010000610.1, read on the forward strand.
GAACTGAACTGAACTGGTGTTGAAGATGCAGGAGTCAAAGGGTTAAAATCAGTCCGGAAATCAAGAGTTTTACCATTACGATCATCCATACACGCCCTCTGTATGACAGCGTACTTACTCGTTTGTTAAGTGGACGAGTCCCAGTCAATGGCGTGACGAGACGAGACGTCACAAGAGGACAAAAACCGGACTTCATCTCTGATCATTGTGTCTACCAAGTATTTCAGTTCAGTGGAAATCTAGAGTCTGAGGTATATATAAGTCTTCCCTGTTGCTCCTCTGCTCACTGTGCAGTCATCGTTGTCTGCTTCGTTCGTCTTTTTCAGAGGTCAGTTTACATCTGTTTTTCTTGAATTGCGTTTTAGATTTGCAAGGTTAACGGTGAGCATGGTTTTAACTTGTCTTTTATCTTAATTAACGGGTTGTCGTTTTTTGACATGGTATTAGCCCTGATATGGCTCTAGTAGTCGGCTGGGCTTTAAGCAATATGAACTGAACTGAACAGAGGTCAGTTGTTGTATGTTCTTATTACATAGTCATATATTTCGATCATTTTTATTTAATTCCATACAGGTAATTGTAATGCAATACCCATAATACACCATAATGATTAACGCTAACAGGCATGGTAGTCTACGCCCTTGGGGTGCTGTGGGCTCATCTAGTATAAATAGTATCCCCACCTTGAGGCAGCTGAGATGTGGTTTCTAAGAAGAATCTAGAGAGTTCCATGGACAGCAAAGAAAACAAACGAGACAGTCTTGATGGAGGCAGACACAAGAAGATCATTCATAAGGAAGATTAGGAAAAGACAGGCAACATTTATAGGCCATTTTATGAGAAAAGGGGAATTGGAGTACCTGGTCACAATGGGAAAGCTGAAGGGAAAGAGAGCACCAGGCAGACCCAGGGAGAAAATGTATGACAGACTTGCAGGATGACTGAGGACAAAGGGGTGGAGGATGTGCTTGCGGTAACATGGGATAGATACATATGAGGGCATGATTGCCAACGTCATATGGCAGGGCACTTGATGATGATATGATGACCTGGAAATTCTGTACTAGAAATTTCCTCCTTCCCGTTATTCTTTTGTTTGTGTCTTGTTCCTTGGCTTTCGTGCTGTCATTTTCTGTCTTGTTGGTCCATTTACCTGTATGTCTTTGATGAAGTCTTACCCTACTTTCTCTTAGGATTCATAATTTGGTAGATCAATAGATTTCACCTGATATGATTTTACGTCCAAGTATGGTTTTCTCTAATTGCAGTTTAGACATGCAAGGTTAAGGTGAGCATGATTTTTAACTTTTGTCTTTTATCTTATCCTGGTTGTTGTTTTTGACGTGGTGTTAGCCCTGCTATGGCTCTAGCAGTCGCTGGGCTATAAGCAATATGAACATAAACATCATGATTAGCTACATGTATTAAGTGCATTTTTGACTCTAGGGAAATGAGATATGTGGAAACACTTTTTGGTAATTTAGGACCATTATATATATATGTATATATATATAAATAACGGACCTAAATTACCTAAAATTGTTTCTGCATATCTCATTTTCCTAGAGTCAAAAATGCACTTAATACATGTACCCAATCATGTTGTATTGTTATATTGCTTATATATGTTTTAGTGTCCTTAGTTAGGTTTAACTTAGTCTTCAGGTACGTTTGTTACATCCCCTTTGTGATAAGCTGGACACAGTGGTCCATGCCAGGGTATCTCTTCAGATTATGTGCGCGAATACATGATATGTGCACTTGATTTTATTTTCCTTTTGTTTTACCTGTTAAGTATTGTGTATGTTTTTAAACGGTTATAGCCCTGATATGGCTGTACGCAGTCGGCTGGGCTTTAAACAAAAATAACCATAACGATAGGTGTGGTAGTTGTAATTCATAACTCAGAAATCAGACCCCAAAACTCAAAACTCAGAACTCATGTATTTGTCATGAGCACCAGTTGATGACCTAGTACTGATTTCAACTATTACTGTTTAACATCATCATCATCATCATCACCACCACCATCACCATCATCATAGTTAATGTCATCGTCATCGTCATCACCACCACATTCATCATCGTCATCACATCATCACCACCCTACCAGCACTATCTCCATCACAACCACCACCACCACCGCCACCATTTCCACCAACTCCCACCTCACCAACCCCTCATCATCACATCATCATCATCATCATCATCATCATTCACCATCACCACCACCACCACCACCCCACCACCATCTGTCTACATATTGCATACAACCATCACGTGATAAGATTAGTGGATTTTGATGTGATGTTTGTTGTCTGTTTGATTGTGATTTGTGTTGTCTTATTACTGATTGTGATGTTTGTGTTGTCTGTTGTTGATTGTGATTTCGTGTTTCTGTTATTACTGATTGTGATGTTTGTGTTTCTGTTGTTGATTGTGATGTTTGTGTTGTCTGTTTTGATTGTGATGTTTGTGTTGTCTGTTGCTGATTGTGATGTTTGTGTTGTCTGTTGTTGATTGTGATGTTTGTGTTGTCTGTTATTACTGATTGTGATGTTTGTGTTGTCTGTTGTTGATTGTGATGTTTGTGTTGTCTGTTATTACTGATTGTGATGTTTGTGTTGTCTGTTGTTGATTGTGATGTTTGTGTTGTCTGTTTACTGATTGTGATGTTTGTGTTGTCTGTTGTTGATTGTGATGTTTGTGTTGTCTGTTGCTGATTGTGATGTTTGTGTTGTCTGTTGTGATTGTGATGTTTGTGTTGTCTGTTATTGCTGATTGTGATGTTTGTGTTGTCTGTTGCTGATTGTGATGTTTGTGTTGTCAATTGTGATTGTGATGTTTTGGTGTTTTTGTTGATTGTGATGTTTGTGTTGTCTGTTGTTGATTGTGTTGTTTGTGTTGTCTATTGTGATTGTGATGTTTTGTGTTGTCTGTTGCTGATTGTGATGTTTGTGTTGTTTATTGTTGATTGTGATGTTTGTGTTGTCTGTTTGTTGATTGTGTTGTTTGTGTTGTCTATTGCTGATTGTGATGTTTGTTGTTGTTGTTGTTGATTGTGTTGTTTTGTTTGTGTGTTGTTGCTGTTTGTGATGTTTGTGTTGTTTTGCTGATTGTGATGTTTGTGTTGTCTATTGCTGATTATAATGTTTGTGTTGTCTGTTGTTGATTGTGATGTTTGTGTTGTCTGTTGTGATTGTGATGTTTGTGTTGTCTGTTGCTGATTGTGATGTTTGTGTTGTCTATTGCTGATTGTGATGTTTGTATTGTCTGTTGTTGATCGTGATGTCTGTGTTGTCTGTTGTTGATTGTGATGTTTGTGTTTTATATGTTTGGTTCTATTGTTGATTGTGATGTTTGTGTTGTCTGTTGTTGATTGTGATGTCTGTGTTGTCTGTTGTTGATTGTGATGTTTGTGTTGTCTGTTGTTGATTGTGATGTTTGTGTTGTCTGTTGTTGATTGTGATGTTTGTGTTGTCTGTTGTTGATTGTGATGTTTGTGTTGTCTGTTGTTGATTGTGATGTTTGTGTTGTCTGTTGCTAATTGTAATGTTTGTGTTGTCTGTTGTTGATTGTGATGTTTGTGTTGTCTGTTGCTAATTGTGATGTTTGTGTTGTCCATTGCTGATTGTGATGTTTGTGTTGTTTATTGTTGATTGTGTTGTTTGTGTTGTCTGTTGCTAATTGTGATGTTTGTGTTGTCTATTGCTAATTGTGATGTTTGTGTTGTCTGTTGCTAATTGTGATGTTTGTGTTGTCTATTGCTGATTGTGATGTTTGTATTGTCTGTTGTTGATTGTGATGTCTGTGTTGTCTGTTGTTGATTGTGATGTTTGTGTTGTCTGTTACTAATTGTGATGTTTGTGTTGTCTGTTGTTGATTGTGATGTTTGTGTTGTCTGTTGCTAATTGTGATGTTTGTGTTGTCTATTGCTAATTGTGATGTTTGTGTTGTCTGTTGCTAATTGTGATGTTTGTGTTGTCTATTGCTGATTGTGATGTTTGTGTTGTCTGTTGTTGATTGTGATGTTTGTGTTGTCTGTTGCTGATTGTGATGTTTGTGTTGTCTGTTGTTGATTGTGATGTTTGTGTTGTCTATTGCTGATTGTGATGTTTGTGTTGTCTGTTGCTAATTGTGATGTTTGTGTTATCTGTGTTGTCTGTTGCTGATTGTGATGATTGTGTTGTCTGTTGTTGATTGTGATGTTTGTGTTGTCTATTGCTGATTGTGATGTTTGTGTTGTCTGTTGTTGATCGTGATGTTTGTGTTGTCTATTGCTGATTGTGATGTTTGTGTTGTCTGTTGTTGATTGTGATGTTTGTGTTGTCTGTGTTGTCTGTTGCTAATTGTGATGTTTGTGTTGTCTGTTGCTAATTGTGATGTTTGTGTTGTCTGTTGCTGATTGTGATGTTTGTGTTGTCTGTTGCTAATTGTGATGTTTGTGTTGTCTGTTGCTGATTGTGATGTTTGTGTTGTCTGTTGCTAATTGTGATGTTGTGTTGTCTTGCTCATGGCTGTTCCAATCCAACTCTTTAGTTGCGCTTGCAGAAGCCCCTAGCTGTGACCTGACCTTATTTCAGCTAGAGAGGGCTGACTATGCACATTACGCCTGCTGATAGAGGTTGTGCAGTGGAAGGAAGAAAAATTAATTAGTTGCTAAATAGTCTTAGGTTTTGCAGCGCCTTTTAACAGTCTGTCTGATATGTAAATGACCGCTTTGCCAATACAAGTAGCATTAAAATGATACCAAACATGACCAGATTAACGTAAATGACGACACTACTGCATCCTGTACAAAACTGGCCTAATTTCACGCAGTAGAGCGATTTTGTCAAGATCTCAGTTTTTTGTGTTTTTCTCCATAATTTTCAACCCTTATAGCTAAGTTTCTGAGGTATTCACACACTATTAGAACTATTTTACACAAACTTCAACACTTCAGAAAGCGTCTTCACTTAATTAGAAAAAAATCCACCTCGGCAGGGAAGGAGAGAGACGCGATATAATTACATCACTGTAGAGCGACAACTTAACCGACACGATGTTTCACCTTGTACAGACCGTTTCCATTCTCTTTTCTTGTGTTCGACAGAGAGATGCTACAATCTTCAAGACATTGTCATACGTCTTGACGATCACTTATCACATCCCAGCAGATGATTTCCGACTTAATTCGAGTAAGGAGAGCAATGCAAGTTAAGTACCCTGCCTTCACGAAGTTGGCCACTTGACTTGTCTAACTTGGCAAGGGCACACTAAACACCATTCATCACTCGAAGTGTTGTGGGTTTTTTTTTGGTCATTATTATTCTTTTTTTTTTTTGTCTGCTTAAGTCGCTCAATACATGCACATCAGAGTGGGGCACTCGGACACAATCGTTCTGTTCACCTTCAGTGCCTTTCTAATAAGCTTACATCGGTATTGACGAACAGAAACAACAGGTTTATCACTCAAAATAGTAGATCTTATCTATTCAAGGAGATGTTTTGCTGCAGCCAAATATAATTGACATTATGTATTGTGTTCCGTTGAGTTTGTCAGTGAATGCAGAATACTAGTTGGCAATTTGGGCCCAGCCTGTGAGAATACTGGTGACAAACAGATGTAAGAAAGGTAAATTCACACATTTTAGAAAGCAAAGATTTATGTACATGTACGACAACTTCCAAGCTGTGCCTATATGTCTGTACTAACAAAGAGATGTCATTCAAATGTATTCCATGTCACAGAATGTGTTGTCATCATTCTCGCGAGTCACTACACTCAATAGATCCTGGTAAGCATTACAGTATTTAACATTTTGCTAAATAAAGTGGAATAAGCACGACATATTTGTTGTCACTATAAAATATTTGCAAATATATTCTTGTTCTGGTTAAAGGAAACGACACATGCCAGTCTGTACACTATATTACACATGACGTTTCGCCCAGTCTGTGTTAGGGGATCATAAAGTTGACATGAGTGTGGCATTTTGTCCCATAGTTCTTCTCTCTCTCTCTCTCTCTCTCTCTCTCTCTCTCTCTCTCTCTCTCTCTCTCTCACCCTCTCTCTCTCTCTCTCTCTCTCTGTCTCTGTCTCTGTCTCTCTCTTCTCACTTCACAAGTGTGTATACTTTCCTTGAGTCAGCAATGGCTTCTAATGACTAACAAGATGTCAAGCACAGATGTTTCATTCCTCAACATTATCTATGGCTTGATCTGAGACTGTGCCACTTCATTAACAGTAGCAGGGTCCTATCTTGGACAGTGCTGCTTCCTTTTGTAAACAGTACCACAGTCTAGTCAAGGATAATCCGACACGTGAATAAACAGATGTCTCCAGTGTAACCGATCAGACATGGATGGATTTTCCCTTAGCATGGCCGGTATCCCAGCTGCAGGCTGAAAGCGAAAGAAGGAAAGATTTTTGCAGGCCAGTTATACAGGTTACAATGACATTACAAGTTCTATTGTTGGTACAGAAACAGACACAATATAAACAAAAACGCCTGTTTCCTATTGATAAGTTCCTGTTACCAACACAATGAATAAGTGTCCTTTGTGTTTAGCTTGTGTGATTTTCTGCTTTCTCAGTGTGAAGGTGTGTGTGGTGTGTGTGTGTGTGTGTGTGTGTGTGTGTGTGTGTGTGTGAGAGAGAGAGAGAGAGAGAGAGAGACAGAGACAGAGACACAGACAGAGACACAGACAGAGACACAGACAGAGACACAGAGACACAGAGAGACAGAGAGAGAGACAGAGAGACACAGAGAGAGAGAGAACACCGTCATTTAAACAGTCATAGCCAAATAATAGCTTACTAAATTCCACTTCACTCCATTACTCTATGTGCCCCACTCTCAACATCGTCTACTTTACGTTAATCTCACTGAGCAGTGCTGACAGTATCTTCAAATTAAGGGCAAACAAATCACAAACGATTAAGGTGGAATTTTTTTAATTTTCGTCTAGACAGAGTCAAGAGACAGAACGTTTACTTGACAGAAAATGTGGATGCCGACAAAACCTCGACTTATTTGTGAGTTGCTTTCAAAAAGGGCGAAAATCGCCATTTTTTAACTGACGTAAAGAAAGAAAAGACCCACGTCAGTTGCTTGCTGACACTGGAATGTCTATCACAGCGTGTGATCAGGGGGGTCAAGGGCCAGGCTGGGTACCACGCCTCTTGAGCAACTAAAGATGCTGTTTCTGGTCATTTTACACAGTCATGTGCTGATTATGTTGTTTGTGTTGTCTTGTTGATTGTGATGTTTGTGTTGTCTTGTTGATTGTGATGTTTGTTTTGTCTGTTGTTGATTGTGATGTTTGTTTTGTCTGTTGTTGATTGTGATGTTTGTGTTGTCTGTTGTTGATTGTGATGTTTGTGTTGTCTATTGCTGATTGTGATGTTTGTGTTGTCTATTGTTGATAGTTATGTTTGTATTGTCTATTGTTGATTGTGATGTTTGTGTTGTCTGTTGTTAATTTTGGATGTTTGTGTTGTTTATTGTTGATTGTGATGTTTGTGTTGTCTGTTGTTAATTTTGGATGTTTGTGTTGTTTATTGTTGATTGTGATGTTTGTTTGTCTGTTGTTAATTTTGGATGTTTGTGTTGTTTATTGTTGATTGTAATGTTTGTGTTGTCTGTTGTTAATTGTGAATGTTTGTGTTGTCTACACAGTGTCTAGAACCATCACAATGGTAAAGATTGTGTGGACGTGTTGATCATGATGTTTGTGTTGTCTACACACTGCCTAGAACCATCACGATGGTAAAGACTGTGTGGACGTGTTGATCATGATGTTTTGTGTTGTCTACACACTGCCTAGAACCATCACGATGGTAAAGATTGTGTGGACGTGTTGATCATGATGTTTGTGTTGTCAACACACTGCCCAGAACCATCACGATGGTAAAGACTGTGTGGACGTGTTGATCATGATGTTTTGTGTTGTCTAAACACTGCCTAGAACCATCACGATGGTAAAGATTGTGTGGACGTGTTGATCATGATGTTTTGTGTTGTCTACACACTGCTAGAACCATCACGATGGTAAAGA
>JAPXFY010000610.1:45000-52322 GCA_030674185.1 Monoplex corrugatus
AAGGTTGATGAGAAACACAACGGATTAGAATTGACCACAAGCACAACAGAAAAGGATTGACCACAACCACAACAGGTCAGGACTGATGACAAGCACATCGGATCAGAACTGACCACAAGCACAACATATCAGGATTGACCATAAACACAACATATCAGGATTGATCATAAACACAACAGCTCAGGATTGACCATAAGTACAACAGCTCAGGATTGACCGTAAGCACAACAGACCAAGACTGACCGTAAGCACAGCATATCAGGATTGACCACAAGCACAACAGGTCAGGATTGACTACAAGTACAACAGATCAGGATTGACCCTAAGCACAACAGATCAGGATTGAATTGACTACAACCAGAACAGATCAGCATTGACCATAAACACAACAGATCAGGATTTACTTAAGTACTACAGATCAGGATTGATGACAACCACAACAGCTCAGGATTGACCACGAGCACAACAGATTAGGATTGACCACAAACACAAAGAAAAGGATTGTCCACAGCTACAACAGCTTATTATTGACCAGAAGCACAACATATCAGGATTGACAACAAACAGAACAGATCAGGATTAACCACACGCACAAAGAAAAGGATTGACCACAACCACAACAGGGTAGGATTGATGACAAGCACACCATATCAGAATTGACCATAAGCACAACAAATCAGGATTGACCAGAAGCACAAAAGAACAGGATTGACCATAAGCACAACAGATCACGATCGACCAAAAAAACAACACATCAGAATCGACGAGAAACACAATAGATCAGAATTGACCATAAGCACAACAGATCAGGATTGACCAGAAGCACAATAGATCAGGATTGACCAGAAGCACAACATATCAGGATTGACCTGAAGCAAATTTGATAGGATTGACGAGAAGCACAATATATCAGGATTGACCATAAGCGCAATAGATCAGGATTGATTTCAAGCACAAAGAAAAGGATTGAGCACAATCACAACAGGTTGGTTTAATGACAAGCACAACATATCAGGATTGACCAGAGGCACAACATATCAGGATTGACCACAAACACAACAGATCAGGTTCGACAGCAGACACAACAGATCAGGATTGACCACAAGCACAACAGATCAGGATTGACCACATCCACAACAGCTTATGATTGATGACTAGCACAGCCTATCAGGATTGACCAGAAGCACAATATATCAGGATTTACCACAATCACAACAGATCAGGATTGACCACAAGCACAACAGATCAAGATTTACCACAATCACAACAGATCAGGATTTACCACAATCACAACAGATCAGGATTGACCAGAAGCACAACACATCAGGATTGAGCACAATCACAACAGATCAGGATTGACCAGAAGCACAACAAATCAGGATTGACCACAAGCAGAACAGATCACAATTGACCACAAGCACAACAGATCACGATTGACCATAAACACAACAGATCAGGATTGAGCACAAGCACAACAGATCACGATTGACCATAAACACAACAGATCAGGATTGAGCACAAGCACAACAGATCAGGATTGACCAGAAGCACAACAGATCAGGATTGACCAGAAGCACAACAGATCAGGATTGACCAGAAGCACAACAGATCAGGATTGACCAGAAGCACAACAGATCAGGATTGACCAGAAGCACAACAGATCACGATTGACCATAAACACAACAGATCACGATTGACCAGAAGCACAACAGATCAGGATTGACCAGAAGCATAACACATCAGGATTGACCATAAACACAACAGATCACGATTGACCAGAAGCACAACAGATCAGGATTGACCAGAAGCATAACACATCAGGATTGACCATGAAGACAACACATCAGGATTGACCATGAAGACAACACATCAGGATTGACCATGAAGACAACACATCAGGATTGACGAGAAACACAATAGATGAGGATTGACCATAAGCACAATACCTCAGTTTTAATCATAAGCGCAATAGCTCAGGAGTAACCATAAACACAACAGATCAGGAGTAACCATAAGCACAACAAATCAGGATTGACCATAAGCACAACAGATCAGTATTGAATTGACCACAGGCACAACAGATCAGAAAACGTACTTCGTGGTACGAAGTTCTCGAGACGATTGGAGTTATTTTTTCCAGTTAAACGCCCGTGCGCGCGCGTGCACACATAATAATAATAATAATAATAATTACAATATTTATATAGCGCAAAATCTTGATAAAATCAAATCTAAGCGCTGAAGCAGACACACACGCAAGCACGCACGCACGCACGCACGCACACGCACGCACACACACACACACACACACACACACACACACACACACACACACACACACACACACACACACACACACACACACACGCATGGCTATAAATGGGGAGAAAGAATAAAAGCAATAAAAGCAAGAATAAAACCAATGGAAAATTATAGAGAGCATAGCATATACAATTATATATTATAACCATGTGATTCCCTCCGAGCGGAGACAGGCTGCAGAGGGGGGGGGGGGGGGGTTGAGTGAGGTCAGGATTTTATGCGGAGGAGAAAAGGTGAGTTTTGAGAGCGGACTTGAAGGAGACAAAAGTAGGTTGCTGACGGACTGAGAGAGGAAGTTTGTTCCAGGAGAGTGGACCAGAAACAGAGAAGGCTCGTGGACCATAGGTATTGAGCTTAGTGCGTGGAAAGCGAAAAGTCAGAGGATCGGAGGCAGAGCGGAGGGTACGTGAGGGAAGATAGATCTCAAGTAGGCTTGACAGGTAATCGGGGGCTGCGTTATTGAGGCTTTTGTAGCACATGGTGTCTAGTTTGTACTGTATGCGCTTTGATACAGGGAGCCAGTGAAGTTGTGCCAGGAGAGGAGATATGTGGTCAGCTTTTTTCTTTTTGAGTACAAGGCGTGCAGCATTGTTTTGAATGCGCTGTAGGATGTGAATGGTGGAGGCAGGAAGACCAGACAGGAGTGAATTGCAATAGTCAATGCGAGACATTATGAAGGAGAGAACGAGTTTTGCAGTTGTTTCGACAGAGAGATACTTCCTGATCAGCCTTATACGATGGAGATGATAGTAGCAGGATCTGGCAGTTTGAGAAACAAAGTTGTTCATGGAGAGGGTAGAGTCAATGCAGACACCAAGGTTTTTAGCTGAATCAGAAATTGGGACTGATGTGTTACATAATGGGAGAGAAAGAGGAGGCAGCTGAGAAAGTTTCTGACGGGTGCCAATGAGGATAGCTTCTGTTTTGTCGTCATTAAGCTGAAGTCTATTGTGTGTCATCCAGTTCTTAATGTCCGAGTAACACTCAGTGGTGCGAGTCAACAGGCGCTGTATATTATCAGGTGAGTCACTGTCTTGAAGTTGGGTGTCATCAGCATAGAAGTGGTGTTTTATAGAATGGGAGTTGATGATGGTGGACAGGGGGGAGGTGTAAAGAGTGAAAAGAACAGGGCCAAGGACAGATCCTTGTGGAACACCACAGGTCAGGTATGCAGGTTGAGAGTAAGTGCCATTGATGAGAACATACATACATACATACATACATACATACATACATACATACATACATACACACACACACTCACACACTCGCGCGCGCGCTCAAACACACACACACACACACACACACACACACACACACACACACAGAGTCACACACACACACGAACGCTCCAACATGCACACATCAACACATGCACACAAGGACACACAAACTCACACACACACACACACACACACACACACACACACACACACACACACACACACACACACACACACACACACACTCGCACACACACACACACACTCTCTCTCGCGCACACACACACACACACACTCACTCACACACACACACACACACACACACACACACAATTACGCGCACGCATTCAAACACCTGACCGCAGACACGTGTGCACATAAGCACACGCGCCAACACACGCGTAGACATACGAATACAGAGAGAGAGAGAGAGAGAGAGAGAGGAGACAGAGAGGAGACAGAGAGAGAGAGAGAGAGAGAGAAAAAGAGAGGGGAGAGAGAGAGAGAGGAGACAGAGAGAGGAGAGAGAGAGAGGAGACAGAGAGAGAAAGAGAGAGAGAGAGAGAGAAAAAGAGAGAGAGAGAGAGAGGGAGAGAGAGAGAGGAGAGAGAGAGAGAGAGGGAGAGAGAGAGAGAGAGTTAGTTCATGTTTGTGTTTTTTCACTTATATATTTGTTTTTCTTTTATTTCAGATGGGTGGTCTGGTTGCTACAAGTAAGATTTTGTATGTGTGTGTGTGTGTGAATGTGCAATTGTCTGTGTGTGTCTGTGTGTTGTGTGTCTGTGTGTATGTATGTGTGTGCATGTGTTTGTGTGTCTTTGTGTGTATGTGTATCTGTCTATGTGTCTGTGTCTGTGTGGATATATGTGTGTGTGTGTGTGTGTGTGTGTGTGTGTGTGGTGTGTGTGTTTGTGTGTGTGTGTGTATTTGTGAGTGTGTGTGTGTGTGTGTGTGTGTGTGTGTGTGTGTGTGTGTGTGTGTGTGTGTGTGTGTGTGTACCGGGCCACTTACACGCTAAAATGTGTGTGTTTACGCGGGTTGCTTGGTTATTGTCATTGACCCGTGGACTCAGGATCTGATATATTGGGTTCAATCCCAGCCCACAACATTAAAAACTGGCCTGTTCACTGCCCATCTTAATGTTTCTGTCATTCTGGTGGTGACAGTATTTCATGGGTCTTTTCTTCCCTCAAGTTGTGAAAGTAAGAAGGAACCAGAAAAAAACACGAAAAAAAGAATAAGAACGCATATTTGATATAACAAGACAAGACAGGCGCAAATTTTCGGCCAACTGGCCTTTGTCAAGCGTAAGATTACAAACACACACACACCAGATACAAAAATTAGGAGATAAAGACTGAAACTTCCCTGCATGATCACTTTTTAAATTGCAGAATTCATCTCACTTTCGCTCTGACACTTTACTAAAAAACATGATGATGTCATTTTAGTCAGTTTATTCCTTTTCTCACACTGGACGGGGCAGCAAGGAAATTTCCGTCTTTTTCTCCTAATTTTTGTTTCTGGTGTTTGTTTTGTTTGTCATCTTACGCTTGACAAAGGCCAGTTGACAGAAAATTTGCGCCTGTCTTGTCTTGTATTAAATAACGCGTTCTGATTCTGTTTTCGTGTTTTTTTTTCTGGTTCCTGTTTGCTTGAACGTGGGCAGTCACACTTGTTTTGGATTTTGTGAAAGTAAGTTTCAGTTTCAGTTCCTCAAGGTAACGTCTCCGCGCTTAGAATGAATTCCATATACACTAACATCACAGGTGCCTTGTGATGGAGAAGATCCATAATGATCAAGGCACAAGCCTTAAGCCTGCATATAAACCCAAGAGCTGGCCAGGTCCTGATGTCCTACATAGGTAGTTCCATAACCCTGGGGTCGTAGGGGAGTGAGGTGACACGGACCTCAACATTTCCCGTGGCCAGCACCATGAGGGCGGCGCCCATCGCCTCTCCCTCGTTTCAAATTCATATTCATATTCACATTTTTTTACCAACACTTCAGAAGGTCTTCAAAGGGTGGGACCTTGGAAATCAATCCATCTCTCCAACGTTTTATACCAAGGCAGCCAGGCAATGCTCTGCTCTTCACAATTTTCAACTGCCATAAGATCTTTAGCGTGCGCAGCTAGAAGGCACACACGTCCAACTCTTTTTTCGTTCCTCTCCAAAGGACAAGACATTCAGTTCGATTTTCCAGTCAAACTGAGGAGAAAAGTCGAGGCCTCTATGGGGAGCAAACCCTGGAACGTCGAGTTTAGTTATTGGCAGGCGAACGTCTGAACCATTCTGCCACTCTTATTCCCTGCTAAACAATAGTATAGCCATCGTCTGGGACACAAACACTGGTGCACACCTTGGCACTGTGCTTTTACCGTTTGTATTCATTTTGTACACTGCAGATAAATGATTCAGTTAAATTTATTTTATTCAGTTCCTTTCAGTCCATTCCATTCAGTTCATTACAATTCATTTCAAATCTATTCTTCATCATCATCAGGTGCCTTGCCACATGGCGTTGGTGATCATGGACCTCCATCTATCTCTATCTCTTGCCGCCCCAAGTATCTCCTTCACCCTCCTCGTCCTCAGCTACTCCACAAGTCCGTCTATCATTTTCTCTCTTGGTCTACCTGGTGCTCTCTTTCCCTCCCCTTTCCCATTGTGACCAGGTGCTCCAAATCCCCCCTTCCTCATAAAATGGCGTATAAATGTTGCCTATCTTTTCCTAATCTTCCTTATGAGTGATCCACTTGTGTCTGCCTCCATCAAGACTGTCTCGTTTGTTTTCTTTGCTGTCCATGGAACTCTCAACATTCTTCTTAGAAACCACATCTCGGCTGCCTCAATCTTGCTCTGGCTTTACTTGCTGATTGTCCACGCCTCACATCCGTACAACAGTATTGGTTCTATATAACATTCAAGGACTCTCTTCCTGATGTTAATTGATAGGCATTTGTTGGTAAGAATGCTTGTCATCTTCTTGAATACTGTTTTGGCTTGGCCGATTCTGCCGGCTATTTCCGATGTGCATCTGCTGTCTGATGAAATGACCGTTCCCAGGTATTTAAACTTATAAACCTGTGTCAGTCCAATCCAATTCTATTCAATCCAATCCAATTCCTTCCAATTCAGTACACTGTAATACAATACGATTCAATGCACTCGAAGTCAGTCTAATCAATTCAGTCCCATCCCATCCAATTCATATCGATCTAATTCCTGTCAATCTATTCCCAAGCGAATCCTATTCAGTCTGATTCAATTCAGTCATTTTCAATCCAATTCACTTCAAACCAATTCAATTCACTTCAAGTCTATATTGTTCAATTCAAACCAAATCGTATTCAATTCAAACCAGTTCAATCCTAATAGATTCACGCCTATCATATTCAAGTCCAACCAATCCCATTCAATTCACGCCAATCTTATTGAATTCACACCAATCCTATTCAATCCGTTAATCCCATTCAATTCACGCCAATCCTATTGAATTCACGCCTATCCTATTGAATTCATACCAATCCGATTCAATCCAAACCAAATCCAAGTGAATTCATGCCAATCCTATTCAATCCAAGCCAAAACAATTGAATTCAAGCCAATCCTATTCAATCCAAACCAAATCCAATTTAATTCACGCCGATTCTATTCCATCCAACCAAACTCAATTCAGGAACCAGAAAAAACACGAAAGAAGAATAAGAACGCGTTTTTTACTAAGAAGACAAAGACGTTGTTAGAAAATCACACAGACATACAAAGATTGGT
>JAPXFY010006103.1:0-7500 GCA_030674185.1 Monoplex corrugatus
CCCTCAGTACTGTATGATTATGACCCCAGTACTGTATGATTATGACCCTCAGTACTGTATGATTATGTCCCCTGTACTGTATGATTATGACCCTCAGTACTGTATGATTATGGCCCTCAGTACTGTATGATTATGGCCCTCAGTACTGTATGATTATGGCCCTCAGTACTGTATGATTATGGCCCTCAGTACTGTATGATTATGGCCCTCAGTACTGTATGATTATGACCCCAGTACTGTATGATTATGACCCCTGTACTGTATGATTATGACCCCAGTACTGTATGATTATGACCCCTGTACTGTATGATTATGACCTCAGTACTGTATGATTATGACCCCAGTACTGTATGATTATGACCCCAGTACTGTATGATTTTGACCCCTGTACTGTATGATTATGACCCCTGTACTGTATGATTATGACCCCAGTACTGTATGATTATGTCCCCTGTACTGTATGATTATGACCCCAGTACTGTATGATTATGATCCCAGTACTGTAGGATTATGACCCCATTACTGTATGATTATGACCCCAGTACTCTATCATTATGACCCCAGTACTGTATGATTATGACCCCAGTACTGTATGATTATGACCCCAGTACTGTATGATTATGACCCCTGTACTGTATGATTATGACCCCAGTACTGTATGATTATGACCCCAGTACTGTATGATTATGACCCCTGTACTGTATGATTATGACTCCAGTACTGTATGATTATGACCCCAGTACTGTATGATTATGACCCCAGTACTGTATGATTATGACCCCCATGACTGGAACACTAAGCTGACACCACCAGAATAATTGGAGCAATAAGATGGGCAGCCAACAGGCCAGGTTTTATATTGTGTGCTGCATTTGAACTTGGGACATCAGATCTTCAATCTGCCGCTCTACACTAAGACCCAACCAGTGCCATTACTTTGTGTATAGCAGAGAGCACGACATTACTAGTTGCCTGTCTCCCTTGTCGTGTCTGTGACGAAGACAGATCACCTACGTGTAGGTGTGCCTTTGGTGTAAGTTGTTGACTGAGCAAACTTCTTGTCATCTCGCCAGACCAGGAGGCTGAGCGGTTGATCTGTCCCCCTTACATACACCGGAGACAGATTGCAGAAATCTCGCCAAACCGGGAGGAAGTAGACACTTACGTATGAAATCTAGCGTTTACCTTTGTGGGGGATTTCCTTCAGTATAGTCATTGCTGAGAGAAATCTGTACTGAAACCTGTCTTTTCTCTGTGTGTGGGTGTCCATACGTGTATATTTGCTTGCATATGTATGTATATATGTATGTGTGTACATCTGTGTCTACGAATACACATTTGTATATGTGTGTATACATGAGCGTGTAAGTATTAATGTATGTACACACATACGCCTGTACACAGAACATGTCATATAATAAGAAAGGCATTATGTACATGTATATGTATGAAAATGTATAAGATAACTTTGTGTGTAAGACATACATGTAAAAAAAGGAGTAATGAAGAAACAATCTTTTCCCACTCTCTCTCTCTGACGTGTTTCTGTCTGTCTGTTTCTCTCTCTCTCTCTCTCTCTCTCTCTCTCTCTCTCTCTCTCTCTCTCTCTCTCTCTCTATCTCTATCTCTCTCTCTCTCTCTCTCTCTCTCTCTCTCTCTCTCTCTCTCTCTCCTTATTTCCCCCTTTCTGCTACTCCATCTTTTGTACCATTCCTGTATCACTATCTGATCAACACAACTCCGAGCCCACTGAACGTGAGGTCGCCGTGAGAGGCAAGACAAGGACGGAATCGAACTCAGGGATAGTTTCAAGATTGTAATAATAATAATAATAATAATTACAATATTTATATAGCGCAAAATCTCGATAAAAATCAAATCTAAGCGCTGAACATACACTTACGCACGCTCGCACACACACACACACACACACACTTACACATGGCTACAAATGGGGAAAAAGAATAAAATCAATGGAAAATTATAGAGAGCATATTATATACAAATATATATTACAATGTGATTCCCCTCCGAGTGGAGACAGGCTGCAGAGGGGGGATGAGTGAAGTCAGGATTTTATGCAGAGGAGAAAAGGTGAGTTTTGAGAGCGGACTTGAAGGAGACAAAAGTAGGTTGCTGACGGACAGAGAGAGGAAGTTTGTTCCAGGAAAGTGGACCAGAAACAGAGAAGGCTCGTGGACCATAGGTATTGATCTTGGTGCGTGAAAAGCGAAAAGTCAGAGGATCGGAGGCAGAGCGGAGGGTACGTGAGGGAACATAGATATCAAGTAGGCTTGACAGGTAATCGGGGGCTGCGTTATTGAGGCTTTTGTAGCACATGGTGTCTAGTTTGTACTGTATGCGCTTTGATACAGGGAGCCAGTGAAGTTGTGCCAGGAGAGGAGATATGTGGTCAGCTTTTTTCTTTTTGAGTACAAGGCGTGCAGCATTGTTTTGAATGCGCTGTAGGATGTGAATGGTGGAGGCAGGAAGACCAGACAGGAGTGAATTGCAATAGTCAATGCGAGACATTATGAAGGAGAGAACGATACACCACTTGGAATGATAGTGATGATGCTGTGCAGTTCTATTCTGGACTGAGACTGCATGACATGGCTGTCATCTTCACTTACTTTTATAACGTATCCTGACATCACATAGCTGTCCTCTACACTTTATAACGTATCCTGACATCACATGACTGTCCTGTACACTTTTATAATGTATCCTGACATCACATGGCTGTCCTCTACACTTTTATAATGTATCCTGACATCAGATGACTGTCCTGTACACTTTTATAATGTATCCTGACATCAGATGGCTGTCCTCTACACTTTTATAATGTATCCTGACATCAGATGGCTGTCCTGTACACTTTTATAACGTATCCTGACATCACATGGCTGTCCTGTACACTTTTATAATGTATCCTGACATCACATGGCTGTCCTCTACACTTTTATAATGTATCCTGACATCACATGACTGTCCTCTACACTTTTATAACGTATCCTGACATCACATGACTGTCCTGTACACTTTTATAATGTATCCTGACATCAGATGACTGTCCTGTACACTTTTATAATGTATCCTGACATCACTTGGCTGTCCTCTACACTTTTATAATGTATCCTGACATCACATGACTGTCCTGTACACTTTTATAATGTATCCTGACATCACATGGCTGTCCTTACATCTTTTAATAGTATCCTGACATCAGATGACTGTCCTGTACACTTTTATAATGTATCCTGACATCACTTGGCTGTCCTGTACACTTTTATAATGTATCCTGACATCACATGACTGTCCTGTACACTTTTATAATGTATCCTGACATCACATTGGCTGTCCTGTACACTTTTATAATGTATCCTGACATCACATGGCTGTCCTGTACACTTTTATAATGTATCCTGACATCACATGGCTGTCCTGTACACTTTTATAATGTATCCTGACATCACATGGCTGTCCTCTACACTTTTATAATGTATCCTGACATCACATGGCTGTCCTGTACACTTTTATAATGTATCCTGACATCACATTGGCTGTCCTGTACACTTTTATAATGTATCCTGACATCACATGGCTGTCCTGTACACTTTTATAATGTATCCTGACATCACATGGCTGTCCTGTACACTTTTATAATGTATCCTGACATCACATGGCTGTCCTGTACACTTTTATAATGTATCCTGACATCACATGGCTGTCCTGTACACTTTTATAATGTATCCTGACATCAATGGCTGTCCTTACACTTTTATAATGTATCCTGACATCACATGGACTGTCCTGTACACTTTTATAATGTATCCTGACATCACTTGGCTGTCCTGTACACTTTTATAATGTATCCTGACATCAATGCTGTCCTGTACACTTTTATAATGTATCCTGACATCACATGGCTGTCCTGTACACTTTTATAATGTATCCTGACATCACTGGCTGTCCTGTACACTTTTATAATGTATCCTGACATCACTTGGCTGTCCTGTACACTTTTATAATGTATCCTGACATCACATGACTGTCCTGTACACTTTTATAAATGTATCCTGACATCACTGGCTGTCCTGTACACTTTTATAATGTATCCTGACATCACATGACTGTCCTGTACACTTTTATAATGTATCCTGACATCACATGGCTGTCCTGTACACTTTTATAATGTATCCTGACATCATGGCTGTCCTGTACACTTTTATAATGTATCCTGACATCAGATGGCTGTCCTCTACACTTTTATAATGTATCCTGACATCACATGGACTGTCCTGTACACTTTTATAATGTATCCTGACATCACTGGCTGTCCTGTACACTTTTATAATGTATCCTGACATCAGATGCTGTCCTTACACTTTTTATAATGTATCCTGACATCACATGGCTGTCCTCTACACTTTTATAATGTATCCTGACATCACATGGCTGTCCTGTACACTTTTATAATGTATCCTGACATCACATGGCTGTCCTGTACACTTTTATAATGTATCCTGACATCACTTGGCTGTCCTGTACACTTTTATAATGTATCCTGACATCACATGGCTGTCCTGTACACTTTTATAATGTATCCTGACATCACATGACTGTCCTCTACACTTTTATAATGTATCCTGACATCACTTGGCTGTCCTGTACACTTTTATAATGTATCCTCCTGACATCACTGGACTGTCCTGTACACTTTTATAATGTATCCTGACATCACATGGCTGTCCTGTACACTTTTATAATGTATCCTGACATCACATGACTGTCCTGTACACTTTTATAATGTATCCTGACATCAGATGGCTGTCCTCTACACTTTTATAATGTATCCTGACATCACATGGCTGTCCTGTACACTTTTATAATGTATCCTGACATCACTTGGCTGTCCTGTACACTTTTATAATGTATCCTGACATCACATGGCTGTCCTGTACACTTTTATAATGTATCCTGACATCACATGGCTGTCCTGTACACTTTTATAACGTATCCTGACATCACTATGGCTGTCCTCTACACTTTTATAATGTATCCTGACATCACTATGACTGTCCTTACACTTTTTATAAATGTTCCTGACATCACATGACTGTCCTGTACACTTTTATAATGTATCCTGACATCACTGGCTGTCCTGTACACTTTTATAATGTATCCTGACATCACATGACTGTCCTGTACACTTTTATAATGTATCCTGACATCACATGGCTGTCCTGTACACTTTTATAATGTATCCTGACATCAGATGGCTGTCCTGTACACTTTTATAATGTATCCTGACATCACATGGCTGTCCTCTACACTTTTATAATGTATCCTGACATCACATGACTGTCCTGTACACTTTTATAATGTATCCTGACATCACTTGGCTGTCCTCTACACTTTATAATGTATCCTGACATCAGATGGCTGTCCTCTACACTTTTATAATGTATCCTGACATCACATGACTGTCCTCTACACTTTTATAATGTATCCTGACATCAATGGCTGTCCTCTACACTTTATAATGTATCTGACATCACATGACTGTCCTTACACTTTTATAATGTATCCTGACACACTGGCTGTCCTGTACACTTTTATAATGTATCCTGACATCACATGGCTGTCCTCTACACTTTTATAATGTATCCTGACATCAATGACTGTCCTCTACACTTTTATAATGTATCCGACTCACTGGCTGTCCTGTACCTTTATAATGTTCCTGACATCAAATGACTGTCCTGTACACTTTTATAATGTATCCTGACATCACATGGCTGTCCTTACACTTTTATAATGTATCCTGACATACATGGCTGTCCTTACACTTTTATAATGTATCTGACATCATTGGCTGTCCTGTAACTTTAATGTCCTGACATCACATGACTGTCCTCTACACTTTTATAACGTATCCTGACATCAGATGGCTGTCCTCTACACGTTTATAGCGTATCCTGGCACCCGCGGTGTTGGCCAGGAAGAAAAATGAACATCTTAAATGACACATCTTTGAAGTGAGTGGCACTCGACTATGCGGTTCCAGTCTTACCACCGAGTCCATAGCACGGTCTGCTCTTGAAGGCGATTTGTGGCGGTGATCTACTTCTTCGCATGGACAAGGTTTTTCGTTCTCGGTCTTACATGGAGAGATCTGTCGCTCTTTGTTCCTTCTTCAGTCTTGTCTCTTTTCTCCTTCTTCCTTAGCAAAAGTCGGTGTCATCCTGTTCACAGCACCACGTGTGATGGTGTTGTAGTGTAAGAAGTGCAGGACAGATCAGGAGAAAGAGTAGGTGATGGTTACAACCTGACAAAGGAGACCCATGGAACTCAGCGATGGTGGTATTCTTGAGTTATTTCATAATAATAATAATTACAATATTTATATAGCGCAAAATCTTGATAAAATCAAATCTAAGCGCTGAAACACACACACACGCACGCACGCACACACACGCACGCACACACCACCACACACACACACACCGCACCCACCCACACACACACACACACACACACACACACACACACACACACACACACACACACACACCACACACACCACACGGCTATAAATGGGGAGAAAGAATAAAAACAATGGAAAATTTCCTGTCCATGTTCACACCCATCACTGCAATCATCCGACACTCATAATGACTGTAGTACTACTGTTGTGGGCTACATTGACATTAACAGGAGACTGCAGGAAAATGGCCCTGTGGCCACCATATGGGAAGGACTTGTGTTAGTTTGTGCAGCTTACCGTTATGTATCCTTCAGTTCACGAAACAAAATATACACATCTAATGCTTCATGTCAATCTGTAAAGAAAAACGATCATTATGAGCTACATCATTTTGCTAAATATTTCTTCACATTGAAACTAGGCTATGCAACCAATTCAAGTCATTGGACGAACCCTGCTGAAAGGAATTCTAGCCGTGTTGTTAAATGTTTGTCAGCATTATTAATCCCTACAATATATCATGTAAAGAACGGACTAAAAAATAGCTCAAAGTTTCTGTAAACATATTTTAGTCGTGCTATTAAAATCGCCATAAATTTATGTGCTATGTTTTTAACTTTCGATTATGTTAAGGAATTATCTATCAGGAATCTGAACAGTGCTGATACAAAAGAGGACAATTTATTAATCTTGGAAGAAAACAGGGAGATTTTGCAACAACAACAAGACAAACAAAAAACAAAAAACAACGACATATATTCTGCACAAATAGCAGTGCATGGGGATTCTCATTTAGAGATTTTAAGGGCTGGGTTTATTAGAGTTTTTTTAAAAATAAATTTCTGTCTATTCATCATCATCAAAATCACCATCACATCACCATCACATCATCATCAACATCACCATCACCATCACCATCATCATCACATCACCATCATCATCAACATCATCATCACCATCACCATCACCATTACCATCACCATCACCATCATCATCACCATCACCATCAC
>JAPXFY010006104.1:0-2500 GCA_030674185.1 Monoplex corrugatus
AACTAACTAACTAACTAACTAACTAACTAACTAACTAACTAACTAACTAACTAACTAACTAACTAACTAACTAGCGAACTAACTAACTAGCGAACTAACTAACTAGCTAACAGACTAACTAACTAACTAGCTAACTAACTAGCTAGCTAGCTAACTAACTAACTAACTAACTAGCTAACTAACTAGCTAACAGACTAACTAACTAACTAACTAGCTAACAGACTAACTAACTAACTAGCTAACCAACTAACTAGCTAACTAACTAACTAACTAACTAACTAGCTAACTAGCTAACTAACTAACTAACTAACTGACTAACTAACTAACTAACTAGCTAACTAACTAACTAACTAGCTAACTAACTAGCTAACTAACTAACTAACTGACTAACTAACTGACTAACTAACTAACTAACTAACTAACTAACTAACAAACTAACTAACCAACTAACTAGCTAACTATCTAACTAACTAACTAACTAACTAGCTAACTAACTAACTAGCTAACTAACTTACTAACTAACTAGCTAACTAACTAACTAACTAACTAACTAACTAACTAACTAAACAAAAGAAAAGCTTAAAGCACAACAAAGGAGGTGAAGTGATAACTCATGACGAAATAGTTGTCTGTGTCAATGGAGATCTCATACCGGTACAAACTCTAGAGAGACAGACACAGACGTACACCACGTGATAAAGGATCAGTACACACAGACTTTAATTCTCAGCTCCGAGAGAATTTGGAGTTTCTTCACGAGGGATTTCATCACAATCGGACGATTCCATATGCGCTCCACCCAAATCTGCCAACAATTGTCTATGCGCTGGTAATGTCTTGAAATGTGGAGGAGGGAGAGGGAGAGAAAATATTGTACTTTCCCCGCATCGGTCTCTCGCTTTTCGCTTTCCACGCACTAAGCTCAATACCTATATGGTCCGCGAGCCTTCTCTGTTTCTGGTCCGCTCTCCTGGAACAAACTTCCTCTCTCAGTCCGTCAGCAACCTACTTTTTGTCTCCTTCAAGTCCACTCTCAAAACTCACCTTTTCTCTTCTGCATAAAATCCTGACCTCACTCAACCCCCTCTGCAGCCTGTCTCCACTCGGAGGGGAATCACATTGTAATATATAATTGTATATAATATGCTGTCTATAATTTTCCATTGCTTTTATTCTTTCTCCCCATTTATAGCCATGCGTGTGTGTGTGTGTGTGTGTGTGTGTGTGTGTGTGTGCGTGCGTGCGTGCGTGCGTGTCTGTTTCAGCGCTTAGATTTGATTTTATCAAGAGTTTGCGCTATATAAATATTGTAAATATTATTATTATTATTATTATTATTGTTATTATTATTATTATTACCAGAATGATGTAAACATTAAGATGGACACCAAACAGGCCACTGTTACCGTTGCAGGCTGGGACTGAATGCAAGATATCAAAGAAGGAACGTAAAGTTGTCTGCCTCGCCATAGTATGGACAGAAATGCAAAGTATCATGCACAACATCAGCATCAACAAAGACAACAACGACGACGACAATGACAACAACATCAATCGACATCAATATCAACAATGACATCAACAATGACATCAACATCAACAACAACATCAATATCAACAACGACATCAACATCAACAATGACATCAACATCAACAACGACATCAACATCAACAACGACATCAACATCAACAATGACATCAACATCAACAATGACATCAAAATCAACAACGACATCAATATCAATAATGACAATATCAACGACATCAATATCAACAACGACATCAACAACGACATCAACAGCAACATGACATCAACATCAACAACGACATAATATCAACGACATCAACATCAACAACGACATCAACATCAACAACGACATCAACATCAACAACGACATCAACAACGACATCAACATCAACAACGACATCAATATCAACAATGACATAATATCAACAACGACATCAACATCAACAACGACATCAACAACGATATCAACATCAACAACGACATCAACATCAACAACGACATCAACAACGACATCAACATCAACATTACATCAACATCAACAATAACATCAACAACGACATCAACAACGACATCAACAACAACATCAATATCAACAATGACATCAACACCAACAACGACATCAACATCAACAACGACATCAACATCAACGTGACATCAACATCAACAACGACATCAACACCAACAACGACATCGACATCAACAACGACATCAACATCAACAACGACATCAACATCAACATCAACATCAACCATTACAAACCATTCACTAGACAGAACCAACTATGGTCAATTCCACACAATACAACACTCTTTAATGATCCACATGTAGAAATTCAGCTACACACACAGTAGACTCTCATCAGACGCATAGCATTTTCATGTCTACTTCAAACACAACCACAAAGCCATCACGAAACACATACAAATCAAATCATCTCAGCAGATCAAGTCATCTTCAAAACAGCCAGCAATC
>JAPXFY010006105.1:5000-7500 GCA_030674185.1 Monoplex corrugatus
CACCAGTTGGACCCAGGGGGAAAATATTGGACGGACTTGCAGGGTGACTGAGGACAGAAAGGATGGGAGATGTACTTGCAGCGACAAGGGATAGATTCGTATGGAGGGCCATGATCGCCAACGCCATGCGGCAAGGCACTTGATGATGAAGATGATGATGATGATGATGATTGTTCTCTCCTTTCGATCTGTATGTGATCATACATGGAACCAAAGCATTAAAGGAAACGCATGATTGATATCAAACATGCGTGAAACACAATAAAAAAAATGCCGACTATAGAGAGGTGAAAAGATGTGTTACGTGGAATATTCTACCTGTCTATTGTCGAAATTTCCTTGTCCTTTCAACAATGTAAAATCGGGTGGCTTTCTGATACTGACGTCCTTGATATGTGTTCTTTTTTTTCCCGTGTGTCTGTCTGAATGCATTTCTTCTTCTTTTACTTCCTTTTACGTTGCTATGGTTTGATTTATGTGTGAACATTTAGCGGCTCATACATATCATCATGAGTTTTATTTCTGTTACTGTTGCTATTCCCAGAAAGTTTGAATGTAAGAAAGACACAGAAAAGCAGGTTATAAAGAGATATGATGATGCATTATGTGGAGTTCTCTCCCATCAAGTTTTTTCTTTTCTCTGGGTTTTTCAGTGATTGTCAAAGATATAGAAATCGTGTGTTTGTGATTTTTGTGAAAGGAATGTTAGGATATTACCTACAGTGTCTGGTGGAGAGGGCCCTTCTTCTAAAGCTGACGTCCTGAGCTTTTCAAACATGAATGTTACAGCTGAGCTTTGCCACCAATGAATAATCGGCGTATAATAATGTAGACCAACCCAACTAAGAACTCAAGAGTAGGGGAGACAACTACAGCAAGGGTAGATAAATAGTGAATATAATCTATTATCACCGTTTCTGTGGTCCTCTCCTCTTGGTCTATGTCATCTACGTGTGTGCACAAAGAAGGAGATCAGCATTGCAGGAAAAACATTTGCATGATATGAGACATGTGTAAAACATGGAGATGTTGATTATAGCACGGTGAGAGATGTGTTATGTAGAATTCTCTCCCGGTCTATGGTCGACTTTTCCCTCTGTTTTTCAACATCATTGGTCTCATGTCCATGTGACATAGGCGTAATTTGATCTTGTAAGTTCTGTCTATCGTTCTATGTCTCCCTACATTTCTTCTACCATGTTTTCAATATTGCCATTCTATGAATATGGGAATAGCAGAATGATAAAGGAGAGAAATAACAGAGAGGTGATAGGATGTGTTCTGTGGAATTTTCTCCCAATGTATAGTCTCCTGTTCCTTGACACATTCAATTCTTCTTCTGTCTTCTTATGTCATGATCATTTTGGATCTTCTCTATAATATAGCATCAGCGACGTCAGGGCATTTGGAATTCATTCTGACGTAGAGACGTTATCTTGAGTTCGTGAATATGAAGCTGAAACTGAAACTGTTTTCTAGTTTGTTCGTCTATTGTGAAAATCATTGAAGGGTTTCCGAGAAATATATGTGATTGTGATGTTATGATAAGAATCTTAGGAGAGTGGTTATCAGTCTTTGGTGGAGAGGGTCCTTTTTTAAACGATGACCATTTTGATCATTTCAAAATAGATGTTATACTTTAGATTGGCCTGTCCTGTGATGCCGTCATATCATGTAGACAATCTGACAGAGAAATTTGACAAAGGCAAACAACTATAGGAAGGGCAGATAAATAGAGAATGTGATCTATCAACTCCTTTTCTCTCCTTTTTATCTGTGCCACCTTTGTCTGAGCGCAGATGGAGAGGACAGCATTGCAGGACATGAATTCTGTAAGACATCAAGGATGAATAGAACACAGGAAAGTGCCGACTATGGACAGGTGAGAGTATGTGTTGTATGGAATTTTCTCCTGACCTATGGTCGAATTGTCAGTTGTCTTTCTTCATCATGAAATCTAATAGCTTTCGGACAATGACGCTCTTTTGATAGCTGCTTTTTTCTGTCTCTCTCTGTTTGTCTATCTGACTTTATTTATTTCATTTCTTCATTTTACATTGCTATTACAAGAATATTGAAGTATGAGAATGTTTAAGGAGAGTTGGTTACAGGGAAGTGAGAAGGATGTAGTCTGTAGAGTTTCCCCCCACTCTATTGTTTCCCTTTTCCCTGGCTCTTTCATCTCTGGTGGACGGCATTAATACCTTTTTCGTGAAAGTGTGTGCTTGTGTGTTTGTGATAGGAATCTTAGGATATGCTTATCAGTCCTTTGCGAAGTAGGTCCTTTCCTTGGAATGGCCATTTGAGCTTCCGAGGTATAGATGTAACACTGGCCTGAAATGATGCAATGTGCACAGAATCACGCAGAACAACCTGACCAAGAACTTATACAAGGAGAGAGAACTACAGGAAGGACAGATAATGAGTATGTATGGTCTGTTATCCTCTTTTCTGTAGTCCTCACTACTTTGTCTTTATCTTCTCTCTGTGTGTGTGCACA